>BDMV01000003.1:11753973-11886570 GCA_008326285.1 Oryza officinalis | reverse complement strand
CATGACAGCGAGAGCATTGACAAAGACGGGAGACGCTCTGTTGGGGATGCAATCATTCCTGTGATCTCGGGCATTATCAGAGTGATGCACTGCCTTTCCCATTACGATCCCACACATCGCCTGCGGTTTTGGCAGCTTGGCCCTGCAGGCTGCGCCACACACAGCGACATATATAGCCACCTAATATGCCTTTTTCGCTTCGTGTTGGTCTCATCCGGATGTCGTAGATAGAGCTGCAGCTTGTAGGTCACCACCTTCGTCCACCAGCTAAGCTCAACCTGCATACTCCCGGTTGAGTGGAACCGAACTAGGAATTGAACTTATGTGGTCTCGGTAGATTCCTAGTGTTTTTTATCTAGAGAAAACGGGAAGGTCTTATAACTGGCTTTGGTAAAAGTTGTTTCTCTGGATTAGGGATGAAAAGGGTAAAAAAACAAATGCCTCAACCATTTCCATTACTACTTTCTTTTTTTGTCAATAATGAAATCAGAACGGTAGGTCCGGAAACGGTATGAAAACAAATGGATACCTTCCGGAATTTTGCCAGGAAAACAGAGAAAATGATCGGATAAAAATAATTGTTGACAAAACAGTCAGAAAAAAAACTTTAACGTTTCCATTGCCATTTATGGGACCATTAAAACTATCCCCCATTTCTAAGACTCATTGCCCTTTTTTTTCGACACTAAAGAATTACTGGAAAAAAATCAAAAATTATGGGATGAAAACAGATTCTGACAAAATGGTAAAAAAAGAAGAGAACACATTTTCTGTTTCTGGGACTCGATAAAACTCTCCCCCTTTCAGAACTCATTACCGTTTCCAATTCGAGCACTGAAGAATTATGATACCAATGCAGTCGGTCGGTAAAAAACAGAAACGGTGACCAGTATGGTTTTCACCCCTACTCTGAATTTGCAAGGATTGATCACACTGTCTTAATTTAGAGAGGTTTTCTGGTGTTTGCGAGGTACTTGGAAGTATTGAGAGGTGGAGTAATGTGGACCGTTGATTAAAAGAGGAGCAAGATATGGAATAAAAATTATTGTAACCAATGGCAGTGGAGTAATTAGCTAGTGAAATATTGGCATTATCGCCGAATCGAATACCTGGCTCCATTGATTGATACTGTATGCTAGAGAAAATGTAAATCTTCATAGGCATCAATTAGATCTACACGGGAAAAAAATTAGGTTGCGTCTTCTTTCTCTTCTCCCAATGGCTTCATTCTTACTAGGGCTTGAATTGGTTCACTAGAAAAAAAACAACAGAGGAAGAAGTGTCGACATGGTTGAGGATTGAAGAGGAGACGAGGTCAGCTGGTCAATGGCAAGGCGAAGCACATCCGCTAAGATTTCCTTTACGCAGTTGGATTGGAATGAGTTCTTCTCTCGTATTTTTCTTCGAGGGTTTGAATAGGTGCACCCGTAAGGAGACATGGTCAATGGAGAAGCACTGTCATGGTCAAGCATGTGTGCAATCTACAGATAAAAAACTATAGGAGGCAAAGACGAACATATCTCTAGATATTTGGCCTGTGGTGTAGATGTTGCGGCAATTGCCGGCCTTCTAAAACAGCATGCAATTCGTGGTCTGCATGCATGCACATATATGCCCAATAAACTTACTTACAATTAAGAGGTGGTTTTCGTTTTGCCGGACGTGAGGTAAATCAGGGAGATGATTATTTTTGGGTCAATATTAAAATCTAGGTGTATGCATGACATTATAAAATAATTCCCTAAGACATATAAAATTTTGTTAATTAGTGAATTCTATAAAACATGTAAATAATGTAACGGAGGATTACCAGACGAATATGTTCTTAAGAAGAAAATGTAAATATAAAAAAGAACACGTTATTCAAGATAACTACTTGTACCGATGCGGTATCTATGTACTTAGAACTAATACTTAAGACAATTATACCTTTCTCTATGTCTAAAAACATATCTCTTTACCCTTACTACCTAAGTATTTGTGCCAGTATTTAAATACCTTTTATTATGGAGCGTTGGATTTTTACCTCTTTTAAATACAATCACTGTAAAACCTCTCCTTAATTTATCAGAGTTCACCTTCAGCTTGATCGTCTGAGTTTTGGATGCCCGTGCGTACGTGACGTACGTGACAATGTGTCCCACAGTTTTTCTGTTTTGGTGCGTACGTGAACGGCTGGAATCGCTTCTACGTTTCAGCTTGCATAAAGAAAAATATCTAATCGGAAGTTTGGACAAGGTTTGTTTTTTTTTTTTGAAAGAGGGCAGTTTGGACAAGACTTTATCCCGTCAGTTTGATGGAGTTCCCTATCGGAGTATTTGTAAATAAATTACTTCGTACTACCTACAGATAGGTATGTTCGAACCTAAAACTAATTAATTAATGTTGCCCAATCATTGTTGCTTGGTCGAAACTTGGCATGCCAGTAGAATCTTGAACACGGCAATGATCAGTTGATCACAGGTACTAGATGAATAATTCATGATTATTGTGAATTTGTGGTCCAACTTATATTGTCTCATTGTACTCCTAGTATATGATTGATGTTTGTATTTGGCAATGGAAAGCTTCAAAATATAATTTGTGGTGTTCTGTACGCTAGTACTATATATAGTAGAACGTCTTTCTCATAGTATTTTATTTTGGAAAATAAAAACGAAGTGACTGTTTTTCAGATGGTGGCGCTAGCTAGTTGTAATATATATACTGATATGAATTGTCAGTTCCATCGATGTCATTAGCAAGAGTCCACGGCCTTGTGAGTCTCCTTTGCATGGCTTACAGGGGCCCCGGCGTACGTGGCGTGGCCACTCTCGGCATTTTGTTTGTTGTGGATCTTAACACTTTATAACTAAATAGTACGGATTAGCAATCATCTAAGAGCAAGTTTTATGAAAAAAAGGTAATTGTCACCTCTAATTTTATCTATGTAAGTTAAGAGATAGTGTGTATAATATATCACATCTACACTAATTCTAGCATATTATTCTCAATAATTTTATTTTATTTGTTTGTCCAGTTCACCTTTTTTTTTGTGGAATTTATGTGAAGGTTTGTCTTTTGCATGAAATGTGACTTCTGCTCTCTCTTTTTTTCTCTTCTTCACCTCACCATATTAGTTTAGATGACATCTTAAAACAAATGCTTCGGAGTTTACAGTACTTGCCTTTTGTATGTTGGCTGCCTCCAATGAAATAAAAGTAGTAGTATTTTTTTTTGGGAGGGAGGAGGGGGGGGGGGGGAGAAAAGTTACCTGTAGGCGTTAATCGTGACTCCATCCCTAGTTTAGTGCAAAATAACTGGAGGATTGCCAATTTGCCATACATCTAGCGTGCTAAACTACTAGGCAGCAATTTCGTGCCGGCCCGTTCAACAAAACGACCGGATCGATCCGGTTATGAGAGCCCCCTGCAAGGCTGCAATTTACCTACTACGTACTATATGTACTATGCTACCACCTCGCTGACGACCACGTACGGAAAAGCGGCCGCACGGAAAGCCAACAAGCTTGCCGGCTGCGCAATCGACGCGAAGCCCGGCCATGAGCCATCCCGGGGAAAAACATCGAAAACTTGAGGAAGCTAGAAACAAAATCGGCAACTCGTCACCTTCTTCCTACTACTCACAAACCACACTCGCCGAGAGCCGCAACATGGGTACCGTAGCACGAGATGAGTGCACGACCTCCATGCCATGCATGCGACCCCTGCCCCCGGCCGGTCGGCCACGTACGGTGCGCTGCGAGCGAGCAAGGCAGGCTTACACACCCGGCCGCGGCAGCGTGTACTCCGCCATGCACCCGCGCGCGCGCGCTCGTTGTTATTTCCGGTTCCCGAGGGGCGAGGCAGCCGGGGTGGGGGAGGGGGAGAGAAAAAGCTAGCGAGCCAGCCAGCCAGCCACCGCCAGCCACCGTGCGTGCGTGCATGCATGCATGGGCTGGTGGGTTGACTAATGGGGGAGCAAGGCGAGGGTTGGAGGCGAGCGCGGCGTCGCGTTGCGCTGGGTGGAATCCCGGAGAGGGACAGGGAGAGAGAGGCCGCGTCACTCACCGCGCGAATGCGCGATGAGACTGGTTGGCGAGTGCGCGAGCGTTGTGCCCTGCCTGTGCCTGGCCCGTAGTACGTCGCGCGCGGATGGTTTTGGCTCGCGCCCGCCGCTCGAGCGTTTCGGGAAGCCGATCGAGTGTTAGCGAGCTAGCTGCCGTCCACGTACGTCGCCGTCGGTCATGTCGCCGCGGCGGTGGAAGTGCGCGCGAGTAGATTGATCGACGGTGACGGAGTGACGGATGGAATCGATGTGTGTTCGCCTTGTTCTGTCTCGTTTCCCGGCTGGGTTGATTGGTTTCCCACTGTTGCGGACCTCCGGTTCAAAGAGAACAGAGACGTACGTACGTACGCATGATATGGAGTAGGACTTCTTCTCCAGCTGGTAAAGTAAGAAAAGAGCAGCTTATGCTTAACTTTGTGCCATTTCTGAGAAATCGAGATCTCAAAAAAAAAAACAACAACTGTGAAATCTTTAGGTGCGCGCAGTTCTTTCATGATTACTACTCGTAGTTCATTTTCTCTAAGCCCATGATTAGTTTGCTTTTTAGGGTAGTACTACAGGACGTTGCGCGACTAACTTGCTCTGATGAGTTTGTTTCAATTCAATTGCGCTGCAAAAGGTTAGGTAGGATAAAAGTCAAAGCATCTCCTGATCAGGAACTGTAATTACGGGCCAGATAAGTCCTTTTGACATTTCCGCTCTGTCCAGCAGGTTTGCACCGGAGAGGCAACCATTCTTCTACTACCTCGTTGAGTGTTCTAGAGTCTACAGTAGAGATAAACAAGATAAGCATAGTGGTGGACGCAGTTGCGATGTTTATTTAAGGGAGATACGAGGAATATAATGCACGTCGTAGTGCTGCTTTGTTCCCGTCGGACCGTCATGGGGATGAGAAAACTGACGGCACTAGTCAATCCTACTCTGCTCGCTGCAGCCCTGCACCAAGATGGGTTCAGATCGATATTTTACGGTTATGTTCCCATCTCGAGATTATTCAACAATGTCGATCACCAGCTAGTACGGTATATCATTTTTCGTACTGCTTGTCACATGGGCGCCATGTGGATTGACCTCAGTTTCCAGCTTACGTACCGGTCCAAATGAAATGAGCGTGCATGCATGCATAAAACTGAAGCAGTTCTCTAGTCTAAAGATGATGGAAGAATAATTAGCCATTTTCAATCTGTCCAAAATGGCACTCTGCGCTAGCTAGCTCCACTAGTTAACCAGGGGAGAAAATGGGTAAATTGGAGATGAGCATGCATGCATGTGAGATGTGACTTCAGGTTAGGTAAGCCTGGAAGGCTGGAACTACCGCAGTCAAAAGTTGTCGACCGAGTAGAGAACCAGCAGCCTCCACTACCTATTCAGCCACCATTCACGTAAGTTTAATTGAAACACCATGTACAGTCGAATGCATTTTCTTTCTTTCTTCTTCTTCTTCTTCTTCCGAGAACTGTCGAATGCATTTCAGGTAAAATCAAACATACGGTTAATATTGAAGAGGTCAAGTACCTACTGCTAGTTACTAGGAGTATCTGTGTACCTCATTCAATTCTTTGGTGTTTTCTCAAAGGGTCCCCGCTGAAGTTTCTTTCGATAAACCTGCTGCTGCTACTGCTTATCAGTGGTGTACCCACGACCTTCGGAGACAGTGGTCCCTTCGAGTCAGGGAGAAAAATAGGTGCCTGATCAATGGGCGCTATGTCAAAGAGAGAGGTAAGGTAGCCACAAGGGGACAGAAGCTTACGGGTGGACCATCCGGAGATCACGCGGAATGTCGGATGTGGGGTCCACATGTCTGCCTTTTGCTTCACCTACTATTGCTTCCACTTCCACACCAATCCACCTTCCTCTACGCTGGCTGCAGTGGCACTGTAGTGAACTACTCCTACGTACAAGTACTTACCTGAGCAGCTCCGCTACACTCTACCCTACTGCTGATTGCTAGCTGAGCGAGCAAAACCAGTTCAGACCATGCACCACTATTACTCTATTATTATCATGGACATGTACTTATATATACTACTCGAATGTCTGATGATAATACTGCTAGTAGTAATTAACAACTATAGTTAAAAAACGTTTTTGTCAACCATGTTTGAATCCCCGGGCACGCATGAATGGACGCACTGCTTGCAAGATGTCGCGAATGGATTCGGGCATCTTTGACCATTGCGCCATGTGCCGCGCTGGTGTCTTCGGTTAATTTACCAAATCGATCTTGGACATTTCATGGGCGGCCCCATGCAACGGACACTTGTTTGGCCGTGACAATGTCTGCAGGCAGGACAACGCAAGTAACGGAATACATGTGTGCGTCTGGCTGCCTCGGCTCTCAACCTTTTTACTCCTGGGCCATCCATATATTGGTCGATCGTGAGCTAGGCAGCAGTCGTGACTCGCGCGATTCCGGCCCCCCACGATAAATCCTGGGGCTCGGTTTCAAATTTTGAAACGTATACTGTTCTAAAAAATGATTTTTAAAAAACGTACTTGCAACCTTACGTACTCCTCCATGCATGGTCCGTAAAAAGTCCACGGCAGCAAGCGATAATATCTTGTCGCACCTTTTTCCTGCCTTTTGCGTGGAATTAATTTCTTCCTCTGTATATATATCTTTCGAATTCGAAGTAAGCACGCAGTAAAATTTTTATCTGCTTCACTGTTTCTCGTGCGAATTTACGCATTCTTACGTGCACCACCCAACAGCATGATTGCTGCTGCTGCGTGTGTCCAACGAACGAGCCATCATGCCACCAATCTTAGCGCGGCCGCTCGCTGGCATCCTCCACGTCTCGCGTCGCTGCCGCGGCTACCATGCATACGATGGCTTTGGCTGCTTCTGCGCGCTGATACAGCGTTTTTCTTACTCATATAGTCTCTGCGAGTTTCACGCGCGTTGGCCAGGGGCGTTCTGACTCGGAAAAACAGATGCTCTCCTCTCGTTGATACTGGCCGGCGCTCCGCGTGCATGGCGAGGCCGATGGACGACGCCGGATGCCACGGCGCGTCGCAGCGAGACGCGGCAGTCGGCACCACGCGGCATAAGCGCGGAAAAGATGGGGCCGTGTCCGTGCTCGAGCCGGTACAATGATGAGTCCGGCTAGCTAAAGCTAGCTAGCTCTTGTGTTTTCCGGGTGATGCTACTAGTAGTACAGTACTACGACTACTACTGGATGTGTTGTACTGAGTGGAGATCGTACCGCGCGCGTACGTGCGGTGTCTGGTGTCCCGGTCAGGGCGGTCGTCCGGTGAGTTTTTTTTTTCGCGGCGTGGTAATTATTGTTGACGCAGCTTGGCGTTGAAAGGGAAGGAGGGGTGCAGTGGGTGGTGTGATTGGGTATCAGGGTAGTATGATTGATCCGCTGATACGAGTTCGGTCCGGTCGTCTTCTGTATGAGCTGAGCAGGCGTGTTTGAATTTTCTTGGTGTGGAAAAGCTTGAGCTGCGAATGATGATGGTTCAGAGCACCAGTCGCGAGCTAAGGGAGCTTATCATTAGATCTTGTTGAGTCATCGTCGATCGTATTGGGGATTCTCTGCCGGTGAAAGGTAAACTACTACTACTACTACTACTACTACTACTACCGAGCATCGAAAAAGAAGGAAGGGAAAACACATCGCTGCCTATCAAACATCGGCAAAATGTTCAGAGGTTGTTTGATTGCCACTTCTTTTTCATAGATAATGAAAATGGTTTTAATCTTGGGTCTCGGCCAACAATCGCACTGTTAACGAATCAAGAAAAGTTAAATGAAAACAAACTAATGTTGTGGGGCACATCTTCATCTCCCTCCTAATTATATATATATCCAACTTGGACTGTTTGATTGCCTATCACGGTTTATGAAACTTTGTCACATTTTATGAGACGTTTGTTTGTTCCCACAATTGTAATGTGCCACGGATTTTTCACTCTTAGACACACTAGCCATATGCTCATAATTTTACTAAAATTTGCCAGTAAAATTTTGCCTAAGATGTGGTCATCATTTTGTGGGCTAACACCTTAGGCTAGATTTGACAAGGTGTGTCGATGTTTAGGAGTCAACCAAACACGCCGAACAGTATTGCACATATTATTCTTTAGAATTAGAAATGTCAACATATAAACTCCGTTGTACTATATGATGTAGGATTGTTTTGGTTTACTATCATATCAAAATATTAAAAATACCAAAACCAATATTTTAGCATATTATATGGCTGATTGGCATATTTTGATAGCTAACCAAATATATATTACCAAAATACTATTCAAAGTGGACAAGTTTTTACAATTTATATATGCAACTAGAAAAAGTGTCTGTGTGTTGCAACGGAAAGAAAAGACGAGAAAATGAAAGAAAAGTTGAGAAAGATTTACATTATGTAATTAATTAAAATACAAATTTCCTGGAATACTTGGGTATTTTTTAAGTAGGTAGGTGTATAATTAAATTAATTTATAAGTAAAGTAAGTGTGGGAAATAAAATAATATAGCTGAGTTTAATTTTAATTTTTATTAAATTCACCATGATTAATTACACTCTCTAAAATTTTCTTAGAATTTTCAGAGCTTAAATTCTAATTTTAATAATACAAACATCATTTGAACATTTATTTAAATAAAGAACTAAATAAAAATCCTCCTTTTACTTTGGGCCATTTTCAGCTCATTTCCTTCTTCAGCCCGCAGCCGAGTCAGCCAGCTTTCCTCCCTTCTCTTCCCCTTCGCCTTGGCCTATTAAGCAATCGAAAGTCTAATTGGCCTTCCCTGCTCCTCCTCTCAGTGTCATGTGGGCTCCATAGCTACAGTGTCATCCCCTACCTCTGTTCGAAGTCACTCAGCTTCTCGACACAGCCTGAAGTCGTCTCCTTTGTGAATCTGGCCACATCCTTGGATATAATTCAAAATTGATTGAGGGGTTTCGATCCTTATCTCCTCCTCTTTCCGTTTTCCCAAAAATAGTAGCAAATCCGCTTCGTATCGAGCTCGGAATCAAGTCCTAACCTAAACAAGCGAACGCTAGAGTTTACTCCGTTTCATTTGAAAAAAAAATCGCTTAGTGTGCGGATGATAACGATGGACAAAAATTGTTCCAGAAGCCTTACATATTTTTTAATTACGTATTTGGTTCATGTTCGCTTGTTTTTTTTCTTTTCAGTGCCCGCTTGAGCAAGCTGGAAGGAGAGTCGCGCGCCCCTGTCTTCTTCGACCCAGGCAACGAATCTGACCACTTTGACTCGTTTCTCGTCGTTCAATCCATATGAATTCGTGTCCAAATCTGCCAAGAGGAAAACACCTTAGCTAAACACCATTTACATCTGCCAAGAGGAGCTAAACACCTTTTACATGCAGTACACTATCATGTTGATTTGGGTTGCACCCACACACTCACTACTCATCGAGCGCGTTGCGATTGCCCATAGAGAAATCATGTGGATGACCTTGGCAGCCGCGTCAAGGGCACGGGTGCAACCACAAACCGAGTGGCCTGGAGAAGCAGCGAGACCATGTTGAGGTGAAGGTGCGAAGGACGCTGTCATGGTAATTAGAATGGCAGCGCACCTGCGCCTGAGAGAGGAGGCATCCGCTGATGCCAGGACATCGGGGTGATGGACAGGAGGGAACGGGAAGCTGTGGAGGTTGGAGAGGCCGCTGTTGCTCCGAACTGGCGGCGACTGATGGCGAACAGATGAGGGCTTCTTTCTGGTACGCGGGCGCAGGCGCTGCTAGATGTGCCAAGTCGCAAAGCAAAGAGTGTGACGGACAAAAATTTTTTTGTGACGATCAGAAAGATATTAATTTGTTAAGTAGTTAAGATTAAGATTAATATTGGTAACTTTTGACAGCAGTCCAAACCTTGCTAAATCACTATTTAAAAATACAAATAATTTAGTAGAGCAAAATTAGACATCAAACCAAAAGAACACTAACTGAGACAGCTGTTCGTTTTAAGGTGTTGAGAACTAATTTCTTGCGCATGTAAAACAGAGTGACTCATTGATGCACAATTAATTAAGTATTGTTTTTTTAAATGGATTAATATGATTTTTCAAAACAACTTTCGTATAGATTTTTTTCAAAAAACATATTGTTATTTAATAGTTGGAAAAACATGTGCACAAAAAACGAAAGAAGTAAGTTGAGAATTTTAAAAGAACTCAGCAATTCTCACGAGCTTAATGTCCCCGGTGGTGTTACTGTAAGCCTTAGGTCTTCACCGTTTGCATCTGTACGGCACGACGGGACAGCAGTGAACTAACGAACACAGCAAACAGATGGAGTAAAAATAGTAGGACCATCACGCTATCTCAACTAGTCGGACTTTTACAGGCCGGAGTTCGTGGGTTCGGCCCAATCCCAAGTAGAGTATACATTACTACCTCCAAAACATATGGGCCTATGTCTATACGCAATTTGGGCTAGTATCCGGGCCGTGTGCACTGGGCCTAGGTCTCCCGCAGCATTTCCACGCCCACAGATGCCACGCATAGGTCTCCAGCGGCGTCTCGCCGCTTCCCGACGCTTCGGGAGCGTCTCCGCACCGTCTCCCGTCCTCTCCGGAAAACTCCGCGCGGCTTTCTTCTTCCTCCGCCTTCCTCAAGGATCCAGTCCAGCTGCTCGCTCCCACCGCCCTTCGCCTTCCCAGCTTCATCTTCGCCCATACTCCCTCCCAGGCCCCAGCAACCGCCGCCCGGAGAGTCCCCATTTCGTGGGCGTCCGCGTCGCACGGTCGAGTGAGGTATCGCCGCGCACCCTACGCTTGCCTTGGTTTTTTACCTGCTTCAGTTTGTAATTTGTTACCGTCGTAATGCTGTAACTGTAAGCCCTGATCTGTGATTCTGTGGTCGCTGAATATTTTCTCTTGATGGAAGCCTAATGCGATGCAATAGTCTCAAGTCTGCTAGGCTGCTAGCTAGTATCTAGGTTTTACTGGAAAGTCCCGACATTTAATACTAGTCCCGTTGATGTTGGATGTGTTGTTGTCAGCGCTAGAGGTTGGATAAATTCCTGAACCTCGGCAAGGCATGAAATTGGCATAATCAGTGGAATCGAAGTACGTGACCTACTAAGTCCTAAGTCTGTCTTGTTGCAGAGAACTCAACTCATTACTTGGTTCATTGTTTTTTAGCAATCTTATTCCTTGGTCGATCCAGGATAGTGCCATCTAGTTACATGAGTTGAGATCACTGTATACAACTGTACTGCAAAAAAAGTTATTTGTTTCAAATATGTAAATCGGTTATCCATAATTCAAGCTGCCCTCGCGGGTGCATCAAGTGAGTCAGATATGCATGGATGAGGACATAGCCAGAAAACATGGAATTTTTTTTATTTGTATGTGAAACTAGCTGGGTGGCCCACGTAATTGCACGGCTAGCACACATATAAATTATTTTTTTTACATATGATTTTATTTAAAATTTGTTAAATAGTCATCACGTTGTCTTAGTACTTTGAAAGACCGAACCTTATCATCTTGTGTTTTAAATTTTGTAGTTTTTAAAAGTCACACCAGTCACTACCCTTACTTCTTTGTCACCCATTTATTTACTTGCTCGATTTACCACGGTTTCTATTCATCCTTCTTGAAACCTTTAAAAATTTGACCTTGTAGTTTTTAGAGTTCATTGTCTCGTTGGGTTATGTTATTTTTAGAAGTCCTGTCAAACGTTGTTGTTGTACTCCTCTACGACCCATCCTTTGTCTCCTCTTTTTATTGTTATTGGGATTTTAAAAATCGAACATAATTATCGTTGGGGTTCATTTTTTTACTTTATGGAAGTCCCGCTAACTGTTGGTGGCTCCGTCACTATACTTTTCTACGGCCCACCCGTTGCCTTTTCTCTTTTGTCATTGAGATTTTTTAAAATCGAACATAATTATCATTGGGGTTTATTTTTTTACTTTCTAGAAGTCCCGCCAACCGCCATGACCATGCTGCTTAACGGCCTGCCCGTCGTCCCTACTCTTTATCGTTATTGGGATTCTATTTGAGGTTTTGTTTATAGTTTTTAGATGTCCTATCAACCGTCACCACCCTACTTTTTTACGGCCCTGTTGCTTCTCTCCTCTTTATTGTCATTTTTCATCGTTGTGTTTTAGATGGACTATTTTTTTTTCAAAATTTCATGTTTTTCATTCCGATATTTTGTTATTTATAAATTGTATTTGTACTTGAACTCTCATATTCTATTTTCAGAATTTATTTTATTTTTATTTCAAATTTTAATTAATCTCGTGTTGTGTTGTGTTGTGTTCTTGATGGTCTATTCTTTTAATAGTCACTATTTTTTATTTCTAATTTTAGTTATTTATAAATTGTATTCCTAGTTGAACTCTTATTTTTCTTTTTCTAATTTCGGAATTTTTTTATTTTTTTATTTCAATATTTAATTAATCTCATATTGTTTTAATGGACTATTCTTTCAATGGTCCTTATTTTTTTATTTCTAATTTTAGTTGTTTGTTAATTGTTTTCTTACTTGAACTCTGATTTTTATTTTTCTAATTTCGGAATTTATTTCATTCCTTGTTTCAAATTTTAATCTATAATTGTGTTCTACATGGACTCTTTTTCAATTTTTTTTATTCCGAATTTTAATTATTTCTAAATGTATTCCTACTCAAACTCTTATTTTCTTTTTCTTCAATTAATGTGGGAATTTCTAGCCTTCACAGTGAACGTGGTGTCTCCTTTCGAGGTTATTTTAATAATATAATAGATAGATGTACAAGTATTGTCAGGCCTCCTGAAAAAGAAAAGGAAATACTGTTAGGATTCAGAAAATATCACTTGAATGGATAGCTTATTTTGAAATAGTTTCATGGGTAACTCCTTTAAATGGCTCAAATAGGTAATATTTCTGAGGTTTGTTTTATTAGCCATGGAGATGTTTGGTTTATTAGGATTTCACACATTTCACCGAGTGTCATTGGAATTCTATTTTTTGCTTGTTTTCTTGCCTTCTCTATTGGCTTACAATACACTTTTATATGTTACATTTGGCAATACAATAGTACTATCATAGACCCTTGGCCTTAAAACTACCAATTCAAATGGCGGGCATGCTTTAGATTAACCAGATCTTTTTCCCTTTTTAGAACAAGGAGAATGTTAGGTACAAAATACTGACACTGCATTGTTTGCAGGATGACAGAACAATTATACACTGTGGCATCTGACAGTGAAACCACTGGGGAAGATAAGGCACAGATGTCGTTTCCTGATGTTGCTATTGGAATTGACATTGGGACCTCAAATTGTAGTGTTGCCTTATGGACTGGCCATCAGGTTGAGCTTCTAAAAAACACTCGCAACCAGAAAGGGATGAGGTCATATGTGATGTTCAAAGATGACAGCCTTTCAGCAGGAGTTACAGGAGGAGCAACCCGGGAACATGGACACGAGGAAAGAGATATTTTGTCAGGAAGTGCCATATTTAACATGAAACGTTTGATTGGGAGAATGGACACAGATGAATTGGTTCGAGCTAGCAAGAGCCTTCCTTTTCTTGTGCAGACATTGGGTATCGGGGTGAGACCATTCATTGCAGCACTGGTGAACAATATGTGGCGGTCTACCACTCCTGAAGAAGTTCTTGCCATCTTTCTCCTTGAATTGAAGGCCTTGGTAGAGATGCATCTCAAACATCCGGTGAGGAATGCTGTTCTTACCATTCCAGTTGCATTCAGTCGGTTTCAACAGACCAGGATTGAGAGAGCATGTGCAATGGCTGGGCTGCATGTGTTACGGCTCATGCCAGAGCCGACCGCTATCGCCCTTTTGTATGCCCAGCAGCAGCAGCAACTGCTGCATGACAATATGGGAAGTGGCATTGAGAAAATTGCTCTGATATTTAACATGGGTGCGGGCTACTGTGATGCTGCTGTGACTGCCACTGCTGGAGGTGTTTCTCAGATAAGGGCACTTTCAGGAAGCACTGTTGGTGGAGAGGATATCCTTCAGAATGTTATGCGCCATCTCCTACCTGATTTTGATAGTCTATATGCTGGTCAAACAATGGACAGAATCAAGTCAATTGGCTTACTTCGGATGGCAACTCAGGATGCAATTCACAAACTGGCTACGCAGGAGCATGTGGAGATCAATGTAGATTTGGGCGGTGGCCACAAAGTGTCAAAGATCTTGGGCCGTGGAGAATTTGAAAAGGTGAATCAGTCTATTTTTGAGAAATGTGAGGGGATCATCAAGCAATGCCTGGCTGATGCAAAGTTAACACCAGAGGACATCAATGATGTGATATTGGTTGGAGGATGTTCCAGAATTCCTAAAATCAGATGCGTAGTCCTTGGCTTATGCAAGAAGGACGACTCTTACAGTGGTATACACCCACTTGAAGCTGCAGTTTCAGGGGCTGCTTTGGAAGGAGCCATTGCCTCAGGAGTATCTGACCCTTCAGGGAGCCTGGATCTGTTGACAATTCAGGCAACGCCACTGAACCTTGGAATTCGTGCTGATGGCGGTAAATTCGCCGCAATTATTCCCAGGAACACTGCAGTTCCTGCGAGAAGGGACGTGCTCTTTACAACAACCCACGACAATCAGACCGAAGCTCTTATTGCTGTCTATGAAGGCGAGGGGAATCAGGCTGAAGACAACCATCTGCTGGGATACTTCAAGATCACCGGTATTCCAGCAGCTGCGAAGGGCACTGTCGAAATCAATGTCTGCATGGACATCGACGCTGCCAATGTCCTTAGTGTGTTCGCCGGCGTCGTAAAGCCTCAGGGCCAGGCCGTTCCACCGTTCATTGAGGTGAGGATGCCAACGCTTGACGATGGCCATGGCTGGTGCGGACAGGCTCTCGCCAAGATGTATGGCAGTACGCTTGACCTGGCTGCTATTCCGAAGAAGCTGCATCCTTGAGAAACTGCATATCGTCGCATGTAGTTGTATGACTCGTATCATCCGGTGCCGTAGTCCGTGCATCTGTGGTTCGACCGTGTCATGAGTTACTTGGTTCTTTGGCTTGTTTGCCTGACTTTTTACATGTAAACATAAGAGTGGCAGTGTCATCTCTCTGTACAAAAATTGTGTGTGCGTGTAGAATAAATCAATGTTACCGGCTGTTCGGAACTCGAGTACTCCACTTTGTATAACACTAGAGTAGAAAACTAGATGTGTTTAATGTGTTGCTTGTGAAATATAACTCCAAAAGGTCCTACCTGGCTTTAAACCCAGTGCTGATCGCTTTCCTGTATATGCTTCCCATCGTTCTCTGTTCATCATATTTGTTACATTCAGATGTAGTAGCAATGACGAGTGACAAACGTACTATCTGTGCACCAATCCGTCCGGGTCTTTCTACTGGTGACTGGTGAGGAGGTTAGAGCAAGTCTAATATAACATAAGCTAAGCACTAATCCTAAGATGACACATATACTTAAGCACTAATCCTAAGATGACACATACGTAGATGACGAGATGAAAAGAAGTAAGAAAAAAGAGAATGAGTTACCTCTCATGAAAGAGACCACTTTACAAATTTCAAGAGAGAAAATACAAAAAGTATAAATGTATTGAATGCAAGTGAATAAAATAAATGCTACCTTCATTTAGAGTAAATTGTAATTTGGACCATATTTTGTTACCGAAGTTTTATTTTGAACCATTATTATACCAATTTTTTCACTTTCGATTGGGTATCTTCGTCATTTTTTTGTTTGGACCATTCCAAATAATTTTTTCAGCACCCATGAACAATCTCAATCAAATTGGTTTCGACACATCGGTGAACTTTTCCGTCTATATGTAGGCCATATCTTCACCATAATGGAGGATAGACATGAATAGTAAAGAAAGTTGGATGATCCAAACTGAAAATATGGCAAGTTACCTGTTCAAAGTGAAAAGATTAGTTTAAGGGTGATCCAAAGTGAAACTTTGATAATAAACGTTGATCCAAACTGTAATTTACTCTTCTAAATACAACGTACTAATACAATATGATATCTAACTATTTGCTGTCACTTTTACAAGTGGCAATTAAGAATTTGTCATTGGACCTACATGTCATAAAACATGAGGATTCACATGTTATAGATTATGAGTGACAAATCTTTAATTGTCACATATTAAAAATGACAAAATTAAGTGCCCCTGATACATATCCTAAAAATCTAAATAGAAATTCCTTGATAGGTCCGTGTAAAGACACCACCTGTACTGGTAGCCACCAGACCCAGGAGACTCCTTCCTACCAACCCAGTGCAAATCGCTGTCCTGTATACGCGGGCACGCGGCCCATCGTTCTCGGTTCACCGATCAACATGCGTGTTTTTATTCAGATGCACTATATCCAGCCTCAGCAATGGTCAGTGACGGGCCGGCGTACTGTCTGTCTCTGTCACAACTCACATCGTCCTTAGGACGACAGGCGGTGTGATGTATCATGCACCTGCACGAATCCCTCCGGGTCTTTATACCGGTCATGAGAAGGAAGTTCAGGTGGTGATATGTAATGGCTGCGACATCCGGGCCGAGGGCCAATTGGCATCACAGATGCACGTATAGATCATGGGCTAACGCATCGATATATGCTGGGTAAGCATCGATCACCACAACTAATTTCGGGAATCTAATGACCACTTTTCCTGCTCGCCCTCTGCACTAACATGTCGCCGTGTGAATCAACAATCTGCTTCAGGTTGGCCGCATATATTTTTGACCAATAGGCATTATTAGACGCCGTAGCAGCCAAACAGTCAGAGAGTTCCATTGCTTACGCCTGCCTCGTCTCCGGGGTCAACTCCCCCGGTTTCGTGTTGCTCCAGTACATGCAACCCTAATACACAGCTAGCCCCATCATTTTCGTTTATACTTATAATCAAAATTTAAATTTAATTTTATAATTGATTTTATATTTTTTCATCTTAATTTATTCTATTGCATTTGCTTGTCAATTATATCATTAAGGACACATGTATAAAAGTTTTTATTCATAAATTATTTTTTATTAATAAATCGTATGAACACAAATAATAATTATAAGTGAGACGATGAGATGGACAGTAGTGCTCAACACGTCCTATAGCTCCTTCACGTCATTCTTATAAGCAGATTGCAAAACTTGCAATGGCACTGTAACAACAAAACAACAACTTTAATTTGCCTAAAAGAAATATTGCAGGCCAGCAACAGTTGACTGCACGTACGGTGAAATCCCCCTCCCCCGAACACACACACACACAAAACACCATGTTCCTGCGCGTACAGCTGTGCGGTAGATAGTAGTAGTTACAACTCCGAAATTACCAAAAGTCCAAAGCAGTATTAGAAGTCAACTAAGCAGGATGAAATTAACGGACGTGTCAAGGGGCAGAGCGCGTGTACGTCACCACTTGCCACGCACGGGATCGGAGTCATGCCCAACCTGGACCCGTACTTATCGTACCTCCCTGCCTGCCGTCTACCGCTCAAGCCCGATCGCGACGGGTGTTTATAATTGTAACACACGAATAATCTCAAATGCAAAGATCGTTAGGAAATTCACCACGGAAAAACGGTGGCGCGCGTTGCCATGATCTACGTGACAACGACACCGATCGATTACGTGCGCGGACTTGGACTGCATACGGCTGGTGTATATATATTCGAGTGTTCCAAGTCCGGGGAATAGTACTGCTCCACGCGAAGGATTTCTCGCGAAATCGTCACGTACCTTACGGTGGCAATCTGTGTATGCAGCGGCCAAGCGTCCAGCTGATCGTGCACGCAACGCGCCAGCGGCAGAAATTTCGTGGAATTTTTAACCCTGTTCGTGAGGCTTGAACATTTGACGGTGTGTACACAAATCAGTTCATGCTCGACCAAGTGGATTAGTACTTCCAGCCGGTACGCGTCAAACATCATATCGCATCGCAGCACGGTTCCGACGACGAGGAGTTCACCCAATTCGGCGTGAAAATAGGCACGGAGACTTTGGCGCGTATACGTGCAAATTATAAGTTGCATGCAAAACGGTGCCAAAATCCAAATCATTTACCGAACGTGACGTGATGTTTGCGCCACACGTGTGCGTGGATTACCGGATTTTTGGCTTTGAATATTAGTTGATCGATCTGATATGTCCACTTGACTATGATACTGTTGTATGAACTCAACAAGAGTGAGAGCGTGCGAATATTTTTCGATGTTCAAATCGTTGATATATAGAAGAACGAAGCAAAATTAAATTTGTGTAGACATAGGTACGTCGTAGGTTATTTGGAGTGTGACTGGTCGTTAGACCACATGTTTGTTAATTCGTATTCACGGATTTTTTTTTGTTCTTTCTCATGAACTACACATGGCTGATTAATGGATAATTAATGATTATTACTAGCAACTGTCGCCAGTACTACGTACGTAGATAGACATCTTGCTTTACATCTGGGTTTTGGTACCTGATCGGTATTATCTTATACAATCATATCTTGATGAGAAATCACGATTAAATATAATCCAAGAACAATACAAAGATGACTAAAACTAGCAGGTCTAGGGCAAAGATAGCGGCGGCTAATCACCACTGTTCGTGTTCTGATTAAACGCTGTCATCTACACGTTTACTAGAAGGACAATATTAGCTAAGCTAAGCCGACTAGCCAACTAGAAATCATTTTCTTTTGCTCACATTTTCCACAGCACCACAAATTCCCAAGTAATAGTACTAGTACTCCACCATGTCCATCCGCACGTGTTGCTTAATTTTCCTTAACAAATATTCAAGTCAAGGTCCTCCATTCACATGATCGGCTCACCGAAGAAGATTGAAGCGAGCATCACTGCACAGTGTCAGGACAGAAACCAGTGTCTAAGGCACTGACATGTGGGCCCCCCTAACGTGAGGAATCGGTACTGTAGGACCGTACATCCGACGTCAAAAAGGCCGGCGTTCAAACTTCAGTATATCCAAATTTCCAAACTGCTGCTCCTACTTGCTCTCTCTCTTTTCCAAAAGGAGCTCAAAAAAGCTTTAAAAAGGTTTTAATTTGGATAAGCAAAAAAATTAAAGTGGGATCTGAAAGTCTTGTGCTGCTTATGCAACAGTCGCAGACTTGCGGCAGTGCCAGCCTGAGGCCCGTGGGGCGGGAAAGCCGTCGCTGACCGGCCGGCTAGCCAGCCCGGGAGGCGACCCGGCGGTGGGTCCCACCTGTGCCACGTGGCCGCATCCCGCCGCTCCGATGCGTTTGAAATGTCTCCCCCCTGTGTGATCAGGCTCCCTCTTCCCTCTCTATATATAGCGAGAGGCTCCGAGCCCTGTGAGTTCATCGTCTCCATCTCCTGCTTGCTCTTGGTAGCTAGCTAGTAGTGGATTGGATTATACGTTGCAAGCGAGGAGCACAAGAGAGATCGCCGGAGAGGAGAGAGGGGCGGACGAGATGGCGGGAGGGTTCTCGGTGTCGGGGTCCGGGGTAGAGTTCGAGGCGAAGATCACGCCGATCGTCATCATCTCCTGCATCATGGCGGCCACCGGCGGCCTCATGTTCGGCTACGACGTCGGTATCTCAGGTATATATGCTCGGCCGGCCGCCGGCGATGTCCGACATGGCCATGCCCGGCTTTGATGTCCTTTTGCTGATTAGTTAGTTCATCTCGACTCATATGGGTGTCTCCTGCTTGAAATTGAGATTCCTCTTGCACGTGTGTGTGTGTTATCGGTTTGATTTGTCTACATATTTGTGTTGTCTTGCTGTGGATAAGCACATAAGCGCAAAGATTAAAGCGAAACGGATGATTTTATCCTTCTCATTAAATACCTACCATTCACAGAGGATCAAAAAAGATTTTGCCATTTTATTAAGTCCATTTTGGGAAATTTTATCCTTTTCATTAGTTTCCGGCTTGTAGTTGTGGTGTTCCTACAGTCCAGCTAGTATGATTTTCTTGAGGATCCCAAAGCATTAAAATTTTTAGATGTTATTTTAGAAAAGGAATCGAGTGTTGTGAGCTAAGCCAGCTGCTTTGACAGGCTGGTAAGTCAATACATTTGTTTATCCACGGATCACGTTTCTTGCAACTCTCAGCTTTCTTTCCTAATTTTGTGTGGCCATGTTCCCTTTTTACATCTAAGCCAATAAGTTCCAATTAAAACGAAAAAAAATCTTATCCACTCTTTAATTCAACCTACCTTTTTCATGGCGCACTAACACAACATTTTAAAACATTCTAAGTTCATACTTATACATGCCATTTTTGCCAGGATAGATGACGAACTTTACGACTAATGAAACTAATATTATCCATTGAAAATCTTGTGAATTTTTTTTCTTGGTTAGGCGGAGTGACGTCGATGGATGACTTCCTGCGCGAGTTCTTCCCGAAGGTGCTGAAGAAGAAGCACGAGGACAAGGAGAGCAACTACTGCAAGTATGACAACCAGGGCCTGCAGCTGTTCACCTCGTCGCTCTACCTCGCTGGCCTCACGGCCACCTTCTTCGCCTCCTACACCACACGCCGGCTAGGCCGCCGCCTCACTATGCTCATCGCCGGCGTATTCTTCCTCGTCGGCGTCATCTTCAACGGCGCCGCCCAGAACCTCGCCATGCTCATCGTCGGCAGGATCCTGCTCGGCTGCGGCGTCGGCTTCGCCAACCAGGCAAGCAACTTTTCTATATCCAACATTATATCATTTCATATAAAGATAAAGATCCAACCTTATTTTCACAAAGTTATAGAGTTAAACAAAAAGTCATTACGTCTTATACTGTAGTTGTCACTCATAATTTCCACTGATATTTCCATGTTCCTTTTTTCTTTCTCTGTACTTTCTTCGCAACAGCATCTTCTTTGATTTCATATATTAATGACTAATATAAAATGATAAGTCAGTTGAGTCCAAAAGTCTTAGTAGAAGAGTTTAAGTCGAACATATAAAGCGGTGGCTGGTTTGAGAATTTGCATCACAAGCAAGCCAAAATTTCTGCTTCCACGAAAACGACGTGCGTTCCTGCCTGCCTAATACTGTACGAATCACCGTCCTTGGTGTTTTTATACACGAGTCCAGCATATGTTACTAAAAACTGTACTTTTATACGTATTTCTTATGGCGTCGGATACTGGGGTAGTTATACTAAAACACGGGGCCCTTCGTAATTGCCGTAATTTCAGGGTCAAACGCGTAGAAGTATGGGCATATATATATACATCATACATGGATTTATATACATCATACATGACTTGTGTTCGTCTACGTTGACATCTTCCATTGGCAGCAGCATCCGTGTGATAACCTTTTTAAGTTCCATGATTCCGATGCTCTCGTGACTCTCCAAGTTTAGGATTAGCCACGCTCCTCAATTAGTCCTAACCGAACCTGGCTAAATTATGCATTTTTTGTTGTCCAAGTTTGTAGTCGAGACGTCTGAAGAAGTTGCAGCCAACCAAGAGGCGATAGGTGTGCATGATTTTACAGCCGGTAGTTTTGCGAGTGGCTGCCTGCTATCTGGCCGTCACAGTTGTTATCAACGGAGGAATCGACCTGTTTAGTGTAGCCACAGACTTGTGTTCGTCACGTTTGTTGGAGATTGGTCAGCCTTGTTGACTGATCTTTACTGAAACTCCTAGCTAGTTACAGCCACACCCGTCAATGCCTCAATGGATGCAGCTTGAAATACACACATGCAGCTGCAGCTTTGGCTTGCTCTGGTTTGATTTTTAAGCAGAGGCTGCTATGGCTGTCCACGCATAGGCCACACGGTTCGCAGTATATTAATATAGACCTTTGGTTTGGTTCACTGAGTTTTGGGCTGCAAAGTACTAATTGGCTGCTAGTGTGCTTGACTGGTAGGAGTAGTATACTTAATTTGCTTGGATTCTTCTGGTTTTGTTCGTGTCTAATAGATGAAACAGTAGTTTACATATTACGCACACTCGCCAACATATGGGACATCTAGACTCAATTATGAAGCTGCCAAGACAATAAACTAAGTATGCAAGAGGTTTAGTACAGGACAGAGTTCATGTGATCAGCCATTCAGTCTAATTAATCACCACCTAACAAGACTTTGATGGAGGCCTAGGCTCAACAAACATAGCAGCGGTAGCAGCAGCCAGCGACTCGTACTAGTAATCTAATACCAACAAATGTACAACTACGGTTTGTTAATTCGACTTCTGTACTGATCAGGCTTCATGATTATGGTTAGGATAACGAAAACTATCCGCTCCGAAGAACAAAACTATCTACATAATTCACGGGTATTGCCGTATTGCCATGTGATTAGGTATTAGGTTCAACGCCTAAGCTAGCTTAGGTTGTTATTATACTCGGAATGAATATGTGCACAGTGCACGGGGAATTTATTGGCAGAGTTGGTGCCTTTGTAAGTTTATTATTACTGAATGATGAGCTAGAGGTGGCATGCTAAACAAAGGCGAATCAAGTGTCACTTTGGGCCTAACGGGCCTCGTCAAGCCCATCTGAATTTAATAACAGAGGTGAATACGTGCAGGCCGTTCCATTGTTCCTGTCGGAGATCGCGCCGACGAGGATTCGCGGCGGGCTCAACATCCTCTTCCAGCTCAACGTCACCATCGGCATCCTCTTCGCCAACCTCGTCAACTACGGCACGGCCAAGTACGTCACACATAGTCATATTCTCTTCGTCTCAAAACAAATAAATCTAAACAAATCATATTATATTCTGTAATAGCTTTGTTTATTTTAAGACGAAAATAGTACAATGCAACGCACCATAACATTGCGGGCAATTAAACGCTGACATGAGCTGCATCATTTTACGTACGCAGGATCCACCCGTGGGGGTGGCGACTGTCGCTGTCGCTGGCCGGCATCCCGGCGGTGCTGCTGACGCTGGGCGCGCTGTTCGTGGTGGACACGCCCAACAGCCTGATCGAGCGCGGGAGGCTGGAGGAAGGGAAGGCCGTGCTGAGGAAGATCAGGGGCACGGACAACGTGGACCCGGAGTTCAACGAGATCGTGGAGGCGAGCCGCGTGGCGCAGGAGGTGAAGCACCCGTTCCGCAACCTGCTCCAGCGCCGGAACCGGCCGCAGCTGGTGATCGCCGTGCTGCTCCAGATATTCCAGCAGTTCACGGGCATCAACGCCATCATGTTCTACGCGCCCGTGCTGTTCAACACGCTCGGGTTCAAAACCGACGCGTCGCTCTACTCCGCGGTGATCACGGGAGCCGTCAACGTGCTGTCCACGCTGGTGTCCGTCTACTCCGTGGACCGTGTCGGGCGGCGGATGCTGCTGCTGGAGGCCGGCGTGCAGATGTTCCTCTCGCAGGTGGCCATCGCCGTCGTGCTGGGCATCAAGGTGACGGACCGGTCAGACAACCTCGGCCATGGCTGGGCGATCATGGTGGTGGTCATGGTCTGCACCTTCGTCTCCTCCTTCGCCTGGTCGTGGGGCCCGCTCGGGTGGCTCATCCCCAGCGAGACGTTCCCGCTGGAGACACGGTCGGCAGGGCAGAGCGTCACCGTGTGCGTCAACCTGCTCTTCACCTTCGTCATCGCGCAGGCGTTCCTCTCCATGCTCTGCCACCTCAAGTACGCCATCTTCGCCTTCTTCTCGGCGTGGGTCGTCGTCATGTCGCTCTTCGTGCTCTTCTTCCTCCCGGAGACCAAGAACATACCCATCGAGGAGATGACCGAGAGGGTGTGGAAGCAGCACTGGTTCTGGAAGCGCTTCATGGACGGCGCCGACAAACACCACGTCGTCCCCAATGGCGGGAAGAGCAACGGCGCCACTGTTTAATTTAGTCACTGAATTTATGTATGATCAGTTTATGTATGTCACCGATCAGATCACGGCTGAGAAACTGCACCGATGCTATCTATCATCAGCTTATGAGTGACCATGTGTGATAGATGTGAGATTGATCGATAAGAAGCTAGCGATGGCATGCAAACTGCAGGGTAGTGTAGCAATCTCGACTTTGTACGTACTGCAAGAAATGGCGAGTATTTCAATTCAGAGTGCTTCTAGAGTTCTGGTAGCTTATCTGTATGAGTTGTATCCTTTGTATTTCTCCGAGCAAACCTGACACGAGTTGGCACCTCATTGTAATTTGCAGAACAGAATGCCAAATTTCAATTCTGAAGCTCTGAAATTTCACTCGGTGAGGATACACTTTAATACTGTATAGCAGTCATGTGATCCCCAGCTGGAGCAGCTGGCGACAATATTTCAGTATTGCATTTCACACTCATTCCATGCCCAGGCGCATTCCCATGCACATACGTGGCCGACGTACAAACGCTGCATAATTTAGCTACAGAGGGACTACAGATCCAAAAAAAGAAGAACTGCTAATGCATCTTCTCACTGAAGATCAGAACCATAAACTTTATCATAATTTACATACAAGAAATAATTTCATGCCTACCTATACTATTGCCAACATCAATTCATAATTTAGATGCTTCTAGCTACATTCTGAAATTCTGCTTCGAGGACCTTGCAGGCCTGATTAATGTGCTTCAGTTTGTGCTCTCCCTTGCAACGACAATCCACACTGGATTCAGAATTGTATTTGACCAAACAGGTTTTGCAACGATTATGATCCACTCGCCTGTTCTCATAAGAGAACATTCATGCTCCTCTCTCATCATTGTGAAACTTAAAGTTGCAGATTTGCAGTCTAGCACCCTTCTATAAGAACTGTCCAGATAGGTAGTAAGGCACGCCACGATGATAAGAACTGCCCTCCTGTAAACAAGATAAACTCCAAAACGTCACTGTTTCCATTTTTTTTTTTCAATTAAGGGATGTGATGCGGTGCACCTAAAGACAAGTATGCAAAAGAACAAAGCCAGTGCCAAATTGGCGTACGTTGACTGTTAAGTCTAAAGCCACAGAAACAGTGAACTCCGCACAAACTTAGAACAGCAGATCAGTAAATAAAAGTGAAATATATACGGCAACAGCTACAGTTATTGCCCATCATCAAAACAGTGCACTAGAAACAAGTAAAATTTCTGAACACATATGGTAAACTCAATAACAGATTGTTAAATAAAACAACAGAAACATAAACTATATCAAAGTAATAGAAAATGAATAATTGTACAGTAAGTTAGTCTTAGAACTTACATCACATGGAACCTGCATTAGGCAAGTTGAGTAAATCCTGGTATCTTCAACCCAGAGCTGTTATCTTGGCTCATGTGCTAAAATTTTGTTTTGTTGCTTCCATCTTCAACAATAATTCCCTAATGCTACCTTCCATCCTTGTTTTCATGCTGAGAAATCGATGGTGTGTCCTTTCAGTGACTTGGAGTTCTTCAATCTTTCGCTTGCGTTGCTCTTGTAACTCATTTATGTGGAGTTCAGCTATTTGAGTAGCATATTGTTCCTCTATTTGTGCATGTTTTACCATGGTGATATGTTTCAGAGTCTCAGCTTCTTTGCGTGCATCATTGGCACGTTGCTGGTACATATTTGCTTCAGCTTGCTTTAAACTGATTAGGGAATCCAGTTCATCAACAGTAGGCTTATTATCAACTGCCTGGAAGTCAGTTCCACCAAATTTTCTAAGCGTTGATGGGCTCCCGGTGGTTGAAATTACTCCTTGTTTTTCTAAAAATGGAACTCCCTCCAAGGTCACCGATGGTAGCCATGATGGTGCCTTTCGACTTGAACTAGGAATCCCATCTATTCTTTCAGCAATGTTGCATGGAATGCCCTTCAGTGGTACAGATGTACCACTACCAGCGTTAGAATTGTCATCTAGAACAGGAAAAATCGAGCATTAGCCTGGTTTCATTGCCAAAAAACCATAGCATCTCTAATATAACAACATGATATCAGAACATGGATCACATAATCTTTTGGCAATAATGCTGATACTTCTGCTATAGCATTGTGTAAAATATATAAATCTTATTTCTATTTCCAGAAATATAAAATATCTTTACAGGACAACAAAACAAAAAACAAACATCCTTATCAAGCATGAAAACAATAACTATTATTTTTTTATTATGAACTATGATTAGTAGCTTACCAGAAAAGAACGCCATGATATATTTCACTACTTCAGGATGATAGGCCCTGTTTTCCAGTTTAATTATCATCTGTTTTACAAAGTCCCTGACTCTCTTCCCCCTTGCATCATCACTTGAAGAAAAGATTCTTTCTGCATACTGAAGCTCCCTAATCAGAGTCTCCATCCTCCATTGCATAGCACATGTTCGGAAGACTTCCTTCACAAAACCAAACATCTCTGATGGATGCCCACAAGCAGCACAATGAAACTGCATCTCGTTAGTACTATATGCCCTAGAGCCACTTCCCCCCTTCCGAATAAGAGAGTGGCGCAGGCCACAATCAGTATGGCACCAGTGAAGACATACGTCACAACCAACCCAACTACATGTATTAGATGCCATGTCAAAATTTGAGCAGACAATGCACATGCAAGAACTACAGAAACCAGTCTTCCGTTGGCAAACTTTACAATCACAATCATCTACTGGTAGAATGCTCTTGCAGGAGAGATTGCGGCATTTCAAATACAGAAAAATATCAACCAAATCACATGTACCAATACTATTACTTTTCTTTATAAAATCTGGAAGACCAGTTCTTATAGCAACGAGTATCTCCAGCAACACGCGTGGACACCTTTGCAGCATTTCGCTATTCAAGTCAGACCTTTTTTTAAGTGTCTCCTGCAATGCTACCACCTGCCCTCTTTTATCCGCACCAGCTATGATATCAGAAATGGCCTCCCTCAAGTATGTTACAGAATTGCTTGTCATCTCGTCAAGCATCCTTCCTGTATGATGCAAAGGTTCTGATACTATCTTGGAAACAATCCTTTCAATGACACCAGAACTATTAAGGACAAGTTGTTGCCCATCCTGCCGCTCACCCCTTGTAAGACTGCTGCTGCTTCTCTCTCTTGTGAGCTGCCTTCTATGTCTACTTTGTTCAAATCCTGAATCATGAGAATCCCGACTATGAGTTGGCGACAAAACACCTGAGATCCCTGCGCGCCTTTGAATGTCCTTGGAAATCCCATTGTTCTGGACATTCACACCAAGAAAGGTCTTGTCCGGCAGATTACCATATTTTACTGTATTCTGAAGGATTGTGGTAGGTTCCCTCTTCTTATTAGATTCATTCGACAACTGAGCTTGCCATCTTGTGCTGTCGCTCAACTTATCAACACCCTTAAATAAAGGTTTACTGCCCACTGAATGCTCATAGTTGTCTAATGACTGTTGGGTAAGTGAGCAACTAGGATTGTGAACAAATGTTTGAGAATTGGTCAATGATACAGAACCTGTGAACCCTTCTGAATTTGTGCGGAACGATGATGATGGCAACATTTGGGAGCATGTTGCAAGGTCTAGAGATTCAGATCTGGGAACTGAGCATTTGAATTCAGGATTCTGTAAACAACCTGATAAGCTAAGTGAAAGGTCAAGCCTCCCTATCTTAGGTGTGTCATCTTCCTGCTTTACAGAAACAGTCCCACTAGATTTTAGCACCTCTGTTCGGTCAATGTCAGGTTGCAGTGCTAAGTCAAATGATCTTCCTACTGAACTTCCTACCCCTATGTCTTCTTTATTAAGGACATCAAATGCTATACCCTTTCCTTTATCTTCAGCACTAGGTTTCCCCATAATTAAATTTAAAGCTGTACCCTCTTCCTTCATATCCCCATTACATTCCTTGCTAGGTTGAAGGAACACATTAGCACCTACTGAGTTAGCTTCCAAACAAAAACCTTTTACTTCCTTCTCGATAGTTTTGTTCTCAGCAGCTGCCTCTTGTTCTGGGACTTCATTATCACTTAATGCAACTATATTTTCACGGCGATCCCTCAGGAGTGCCTCTTCCACATGTTTAGACGCATCAGGTTCAAACGATTCACTCATCTTCTTGCTGGATATAGTACCTTGTTCATCTATTTTCATTTCTGGGGCCCCTTGGCTTGGAGAGGTCGTCACCTTTTCCTGCACCATTTCCTCTGTAATAGTTGACTGCTTGCACTTTTCAGCTATATCAAGAGCAATATTGGGACAACCGTCTTCTGCAGTTATTTTTCCATGCATTGTTTCCTTTACAGTGCTAGGTGAATTGCACTCTCCCATCACATCAGCAGTTCCATCTAGCACCAGCTCTCCTTCAATCGTTTCCATCAACATATCAGAATCAATCTTCTCTGGCTCAACAGCATTGGCAGTTTCATCTACTGATGCCATTCCTTCCTGCGGTGTAACCTGCAGAAGACCAGATGAAATGCCACATTCAACCCTGTCAACATTATTGGCAGTTTGATCTCTCGTTTTTCCCAGAAGAACTTCTTGGTGCATACTGCACAAACTGACCTTCCCAACCACATCAGCAGCATCAACAGCTTCATCTAATGCCATCGCTTCCTCCTGAAGTCCTTCTTGATGTATGCTGGATGAAGTGCCCAGCCCAGATTCATCAACAGCGTTGGTAGTTTCATCTCGTACAGTCACCTTTTCCTGAACAGCCTCCTCCTGGTTGCTAGATGAAGTGCCCTTCCCAGCTTCATCAACAGCATTGGTAGTTTTATCTCGTACAGTCGCATTTTCCTGAATAGCCTCCTTCCGGATGTTAGATGAAGTGCTCTGCCCAGCTTCATCAACATTATTAGCAGCTTCATATTGTATAATTGCCTGTTCCTGAATAGCCTCCTCCTGTACACTAGATGAAGTTCTCTGCGCAGCTTGCTCAGCATCATTAGCAGTTTCATCTGGTATAGCCGCCTTCTCAGAAACAGCTTCCTGCTGGATATCAGACGAAGTGCTCTGCCCAATCGCATCAACAACGTTGGCAGCCTCATCCCGTATCATCGTTTCCTCCTGTGGCACCTTGTCACTTCCACTGGATGAAACGCACTGTCCAACTTGATTGAGAGCATTGGCAGTCTCATCTTGCCCTTGCACCTCATGTCCTCTCCCCGTTGACACCACGACATCTGAGGTTGATTTTTCATGCCTTGGATGAGTTACCGTTCCTGCTTCCGCAATCATAACATCCTTGATCTTCCCTTCTTCCCTCCCTGCATTGCGAGCAGCAGATGCACCAGCCACTGCTCTACCATGAGCTCCTAAATCCCCTCTCACACCAGAGTCCACTTTTTTCACCTCGCCGCGCTCCGGTCCTTTCTCCTTGGCATGCCCACACTCAATCTGCTTCCGGTTATCCACCGAAGCAGGGCGGGCCTTGGTCTCGGGATCTGGCGCAACCTCCCCTTCCTCCATCTCGCTGATGCCAAAGCTCTGCTTCCTGGACTTCTCCACCCTCGCGCCCTCGAACCTCCTGCTGGACTCACTGGGCGACCGCAGTGGTGGCGTCGGCGGCGACGCCCCGGACCGCCTGGGCACCGCCCTGTACCCATCCAAACCTTCCGAATCCCTCCACCCGCCGCTCTGCCGCCTCCACGCTGAGCTGCCGCTCCCGTCCCGCCGAGACCGGTCGCGCTCCGAGCGGAACCCCTTGGGGAACTCCCTGCGGAAGCCTGAGAAGCTCTCGGACCGGTGCATCGCCCGGTCCCCGCCGTACCCTCGCGGAGATGGGGACTCCCGGTACCGGTGGTCGTAGAAGCCGCCGCCGCCGCCGCCGCCCAACCCCTTCCGGCGGTCGAACCCATCACCGTCGTAGTCCCCCGGGCGCCGCCGCGGCGGCGGGGGCGGCGGGGGGCCGCGGTCGTAGAACCTCCTCCGGTCGTCGTCCATGTCATCTCCGTACGACCTCTGCCGCTTCATGGCGGCCGGAAATCAACTGTTCCTCCGATCCGAGGAGGGCGGGCGCTGCAGCTGCTGGGTAATCAGGAGGAGAGATAAGGAAAGAGAGGAGCAGCTTGTACGGGGAAAGGCGTGCGCGAGATGGCTACCACCGCCCCCACACCCATCCGCAGACCGCAGCTCGCCCGCCCGCCCTCCCGCNCCGCTTGCTTCCGGGTTACTCCTCTCCCCTCTCGATGTCTCCTTCCTCCTCTCGCTCCCGGCCACCACTTCACTGCTGCCCCCACGGTCGCGGTCAACGGCCGTCACCTGGATTTGGACCCGGGTCGGAGATTTTTCACCGCGGTAAAAACGCCCCGGGTTCTCGCTGTTCTTTTTTTTTCACCGACGACGACGAGGAGCGGGAGGCAGGACACGCGGGGTGCTGAGCTCCTGCGTGCGTGCGGACTGGCGTCGCAGCGGGACCCGGGCGTCAGAAGAGACCAGAGGCGACGACGGTGGGGTACCCGCGCCACGTGAAGGTGGAGGGGATCCGGAGCGGGGGGCGGATCAGGGGACGCGGGGAAGGGGCCGCAGCGGCGCGGCGCGTGGTGTGGGATCGAGCGGGTGGGTGTGGGTGCGGCGGCGGTGGTGGTTGGTGGCGAGTTGGGGATGCGGTGATGGGTTTGATACTTGTTTGATGACGGGTGGTGGTGGGAGGAGTCGGAGCGGAGCAGCGTGGTGGCGTGGGTGGGTCAGCTTTTTGACTGGTGTTTGCCTAGATCGGCGAGCGGTTAGCATCAGCGCTTTGACTTTTTTGACCCCACAAGCACAAGGCCACACCTATGACGCCACACGGCTGCCTTCCCTTGTCTGCGAGTCCAAGTAGGCTGTGTTTTTCTCTCATCCAATTTTTTTCTTCTTTTTCTTCTCCGCGCTGAAAAGGAAAAAGGGAAGCAAAACAATTGTGGGGCTTTGATGGGAGTATGCTGGGAGAAGCAGCCAAGTGAGGAGCAAGGGCGAGGGAGAGAAGAGATGATGACACAGTATCCCACTATCTGTCTACAAATTCTCATATTAATAAAAAAAATCTTATATTAATCAAAGAAAAAGTAAAGTTCATATAGAAATATAATTTAAAAATAATTAAAATTCAAAATTAAAAATAAAGAATATTAGAAGAGAAGACTAGAGTCCATAAAAGTATATAATATAGAGCTAATTAAATTTGAAATTAGAAAAATAAAAAGACTTAAAAGTAGAGGTTAGATTCATATAGAAATATAATTTAGAAATAACTAAAATTCGAATTACCAAATAAGGAATGTAGGGAAAAAAGTCTATAGTCCATATAGAAATACAATTTAGCATTGAAATTTAAAATTAAAAAAAAGAAATATAGGAAGAAAAGTCTAGATTCCATATAGAAATTTAGAACTAATTGAATGTCAAAATTAAAAAATAAGAAAATTAAAGGTAGAGTTTAGAGTCCATGTAAAAATACAATTTAGAAATAACTAAAATTCAAATTTAGAAAAATAAGAAATACAATTTATAAGAGTTCATATAGGAGTTCAATTTATAAATACTTAAAATTCGAAATTAAAAACAAAGAATATTGGAAAAGGAGTCCAAAGTCCATATAAAAATACAATTTAGAAATACCTAAAATTCGAAATTTAGAAAAATAAATATTGAAAGAGGAGTTTAGAGTCCATATATAAATACAATTTATAAATACATAAAATCCAAAATTAAAAAATAATTAATAACTATCACGTATATATAATATGAATATTACACATTGGTTAGTTTGGTCAAGTTAGTATAGAATTTAAAATTGTGTTCTCATTTTAATATATTTTAATAATAATATATATAAGAATATATATACTATTATGTGAGAAAAAAATATAACGATGCTAGCCGCGCAATTTACGTGGGCCACCATGCTAGTTTTTTTAATTATAAGAGACTTACTGTCACGCCCGGAAATTTTCCCAAATTTCTAGACCATTTTGTGTATTAAGTCCCTGTCCAGGCATCAACCAGGGTACACAAAACGACAAATCAATAAACAGATCCAAACGTAAATAAAGCGATAAATACTTACAACAGAGGCACTTAGTCCTCACACCGAAAAGAAAACAGCAGCGGAAAGAGACGATCCTAGCGGGGCTTCAGTTCCACTCCACAGGCAAACTCAACTGGGGTATGAGCCTTGGTCCTCTAACTTCATCTTCAACTCAGAAGTACTAAACTTCTGAAAAGGGGAAAAAATAGCAAGATTGAGTACAACCACCGTACTCAACAAGCCACACCAATGATGCAGACGTGCACAGGGGAGACAAAGGGAGGCTTGCGGCTATTTGCAGAAAAGCAGTTGAAAACCTTTATACTTTAGAAACAGTAAAACAGTTGTTTAATTAAGGCAATATTGATTCTCCACTGAACAACGCTACCCCACGTTGAACAGGCCCAACCAATCCACCTGAACTACACCAGTTCATTGAGACAAATTATTAAGGGTGAGACTAATCATGGTGAATCTGGTCAATCGCCCATAACCGCGGGCACGGCTATTCGAATAGTTTTACTCTGATCAGAGGTGCGCAACTGTACCCACAAGACACGATCCACCGTATGTCACCGTGCCATGCCTGACACGTTACCATGCGAGTGATCGTGACAAGATCCTTCACATAACCCTCCCTAACCAATCGGCCCCACCACGGGTTTCGTCCCCATCACGCCCACCCTCGTCTGGTACGTCGGCTAGAGACGGGTTATACTACAGATCCAGCAGTTGCCCATTCTTGCTTGTGGTAAGCACTGTAAGTCTTCCAGGGTTTCCCATGAACCGGTCCTTAATTGCCATGGGCGCGACAAGCAAAACCATGCACCCACAGCCCACCATTAAGTCATATTTTAGTTAGATAATTACGACCAATAAAACATGGTCAGATGTTTCGAGCACACGACTCAGCTAGAAGCTAAGAGTAAAGGTGTAATTATCCCATCGAATGAGCTAGTGGTAATTAAGCATGGCTAAGCATATATAATTCTAGCAAAGTCAACATAAGTGACTTACGCTAGTGAAATTATCACCCACAGTTAACAAAGGACGGTTAACAAGTAAACATGGCACAAGCGAACAGATAGGTAAACCCTATTCCCATGTAATTAGCAAAACATGCACTTTATTTGCAAACGTAAAACATTTCACAAAATAGGAACAACATGCTCAAGGGGGAATGTGTGACTTGCCTTGCTTCTTCAAACAATCTTCCGAACTCTTTTCCTCGCGAGCGCGAACTTCTGAAACGGCGGAATCTACACGCTGGCACGTAAAACGAGGAAAAGCTCTAATAAAAACCAAGTAAATAGTACATAAAAAGTAAACAAACATGTAGAGATCAATTTTAGATGAATTTTGCAAGTTGAATGGCTCAATTTGGAGTTCGTATGAATTAGATATGAATTTTAGAAGTTTTGAGCCATTTAAATGAATTTCTGGAAATTAAATCGATTTATTGCGCAATTATTAATTAATTTTGCAAAGGAAGGGCTACGTTGACATCATCAAAGGGAATCGGCGCCGGAACGACGGGTCCCACGTGTCAACGGGTCAAGGAGCGGGCGGTCCACGCACGCACGGGTGCGGACGCACCACGTGGCACTGACGTGGCGGCCACTACGAACGGAAGGGAGAAAGGAGCGCCGACGTGGACGCCAACGTGGCGAAGCCGCGGGCGGCCACGTGGTCTAGGTGTGGACCGGATTAAACAAAGGGGCCCACGTGTCGGCGACATAAAAGTCGACGAACCGGGGAGGAAAAGGAGGTAAATTGGACTTGGCAGGGGAAAGGGGAAAAATTGGGCCGAGAGGGAGGCAAAATGGGCTTTTTGCGGGGAGAAGGGAAAATGGGCCGAGGGACAAAAAGTGGACTTGTGACTGGAATTGGCCGAGGAGGCAAATCAGACTTCCTTGGGAAGAAAGATCAAATGGGCCGTCGGTCAAGGGAGACAACGTAGACTTCTTGCGAGGGAGGAGAGGGGCCATTCGGGCCGACGGCCTAAGGAGCTAAAACCGACTTTGGCAAAAGAGAAGGCTACTGGGCCGGCGGCCTAAAAGAGAGAGAGGGGTGGGGAGCAAGGAGGCAAAATGGACTCTTCGCGGAATGGACCAAGGCCACAGGGAAAACGGGCCGAGAGGGAGGCCCGTGTCGAACGCGCTCGTTGTGGCGCTCAAGAGAGCGCAGGCGTAGTAGCGGCGAGGGTGCCCCGAGGCGGCGCAGCAGCCGCTCCTCGCTGTGAAGGTGGAGCTTGAGCAGCTCGTGCTGTCCATCCTCGATGACCCCTCCGTCAGCCGCGTCATGCGGGAGACGTCCTTCTCCTCCGCCGCCGTCAAGTCCATCATCGAGTAGTCGCTCTCCACCCCCTCGCCGTCCCCCTCCGCCGCCGCCGTTGCCGCCGCGGCCTCCACTCCGACGGCCGCGCCCGGCCCGCTCTCCCCATCGCCATCCCCTCTCCTGCACGCAGGCGCGGCCAACGCCTACATCAACCCTCGCCGCTGCTCATCGGCGCCGCCTCGTCCTCTCGCCGTTCGCTGGCGCCGCCTCGTCCTCGCCACTTGCCGGCGCCACCTCGCCTTCTTCCCGCCCGTGCACGTGACGGTGAGGATGGCGACATGAGTGAGGAGGACGGAAATAGTGACAGGAGTGGCATGGTTCCAATTTTAAAAATTTTCAATGGCATCCAACCAATTTCGTGAATTGTAATGGCATTTTTCTAATATGCCATATTTGTAATGGCATGGATCAAATTAACCCTAAATTTAATGATGGCAGATGCTATCAATTTGTCTGTTTCAAAGCTTTAACACATTTCAGCTTGGAAATGTGTTGTCTGGTAATAGAATTTCAGCTTTTGTTTTTCATGTTGTAGTTCTGCCAAAACAAGCTGCCTGTAAGAAATGCACGTGACAATTTCTACTATTCACTGAGTACCTTTTTTTCTTTTTGAATTTTCAGGATATTGATAATATATATTATGAGACTGAAAATAGAAAGGAGTGGTGTACAAGTAATGGAAAACCAGCACCTTGCTTCCTTTTTGCAAGGAAGTTTACACGAGCAGCTGGTCTGAAGCTTCTTGATTTAGTAAGTTCAGGACCTTTAGCCTTTTATTTTATATCGTGATACAAACACAGGCATTCCCTGAACCTAGTGTATCGGCTAAGAAATCAAATTGTGATTATCTTATGGTTTTTGCTTTCTCCAAATTTCGCTTTCGCAGTCTTTGATAGCAGCAAACGGGGCATCTACAATGTAAAGTTTCTCCCTCAAAGCAGAATACTGCCAGCTTGCACATACATAAAGGAAAGTGGTGGAGGGGACAGGAGATAACAGCGAATTTTTTTGGGCATCTTCATTACAATTTGTTTGCACTCTGAAAAGGGAATTAGGTGTTCTAAAGCAATAAAGTTTGTTTCTTTTAGCACTAGGTTAGTACATATGTTAACCCACTACTTAGCATTATAACTGTAACTGTAAGCAACCACCTGCAGTTGGATTGGGAAGAATCACCTGGGTTCTTTTCACGAAAAATTCCTTTTTCAAATTTATAGAGAACTGTCATGTCTTATACCATGGATAGTGTAGTCATTCCAGCGAAGGCAATGCATGATCTGGTGATCCAAACATAAATCAAGCATATTAAAACTCAGGAGCTGCATAGTTCACATGGATTTATTATACTCTTATAGCAGATCCACCGATGAACATGCATGTTCAGAATTCTGTTTCATCAGAAACATGGGACCTATTGCAGTGGCAATGGTTTTGACCTACCCTTTGGACCTTTGAACTTTTTTTTGATGGCCTCAATTTAAACTGTGCTGGCTGGAGATGCAGCGATGGTGTAGCCAATTCAATGATGCCCATCATTGTTGTTCCTCCAATTGATGTGTTACTTGTACTCACAAGCTCTGGTGCAATTGTGACTGTACTGGTATAGACTTAACAAGTACAGTATTCAGGTACTGTGCTCTCCACTGCATATTGGCATTTGGCAGTACCAATGTGGGGGGCCATCCATGCAGTGCAACGTCATCAGGAAGGTTGCTGACATGGCATCTGAGGTGGTCTCATCTGCACAAACACTGCTTTGAACTCAAGATTCATCAGACTAGCTTTGGATTCGGAAGACACTATCAAATCCTTCCATGTCCAGTCAGATTTGTCCGTGCGCTCCTGCATGCCGCATCAGTTCCATCTGCTTGGTGTTTTGCCTCTGATTTCTGATTCCCCAAGTCCCACACATTACATCATGAAGCATTTTATTTTTTTCAGCTCTCCTTTTTTGCATGGATCTAGTGCAACGTATAGTATTTATGTTATAATGTTGTGGTGCCAAATAGCAAGAAAAAGAGGAGAAAAAGGTAGAATGAGAGCATATGCATGTTAGTTGCTTGAAGGTAAGCCTGGTGTCTCTTTCAAGCATTGCATTGTCACTGTCAATGTGCTGCATTGTCCATGCTGTCTGCAAGTGCAGTTCTACCGCAAAGATGTAGTAGGAGTACTCCCATTGTGCTGAAATTCTCCCATTCACAAATATTCAGATTTGGTCAAATTGATTTGGTGCTCAAGGAGGAAACGGTTTAACATCTGAGAGTAACAAATGATGGTGAGTGTGGTTTCATGGTTTGTGGCTGCCCATGTTCTTTTGTTCTGAACTTTGGAAGTAGGTTTCAAATCCCTCGCGCACGTAAAACGGAACGACTTATTAGCACATAATTAATTAACTATTAGCTATTTTTTTATTTGAAAAATAGGTTAATATGATTTTTTAGAGAAATTTTCTCATAGAAAACTTTTGAAAAAAATACATTATTTAGTAGTTTGAAAAACGTGCGTGTGGAAAACGAGTGAGATGAGTTGGAAAGAAGGGGGAAGAACTAAGCCTCAGAATTAGTCTGATGATGTGGTTTTAACCAGCGTACGACTAATGGAAATGCTTCTTTTTCTATGGCACAAAAAGGGAAGAAGAGCCCTTTTTTTTCTCCTTTTTACTGGGAAGTATTTTTTTTTCTTGACATAGAAGTGAAAGAACCTGGAGGATCTGCCCCAGTTTTTTACAGCAAGAATACAAGCATCAACTCGAGGAGCTTTCGTGCTCCAACATCTGTGCTAAGTGACAGCGAATTTTTGTGCGGTATCTTGGTTCTTGAGAAGATGAGAGCACTGTTGGTTTTACCTGGTCTTTGTTCATTGCTGTTATTTTTTAAAAAAAACCATTGGTTTCCATTGACAGGATAACACGAAAACGGTTCAAAAATAAACCTTAAATCAGCTGAAATCCATCCAAGATGGAACTAAATTTCCATTTTCATTAGTACAAGAATTGGTGTGCATACTTGACCTTCCAACAGCACCTTCACGGCGCCATAGACCAGAGTGATCCCCTAGTTTGCAGCATTTCCCCACTTACACTTACTAAAATTTTACACAGCTCTGCACCGACATAACACCAGAGACCCAGAGTGACAGCCAGACACTCATGGACTTTAGGAGACTAAACCCAAGCAACTAAGCTAGTGTTCCATTTTTTATTAAGAACAAGAAGAACATTAAGCTAAGCTAGTACTTCTACTAGTTTTCAAATGTATGTAGTCCTCCTATAAACTGCTAGGGACAAGGTACAGCATACCATGAAGTTAACACCAGACAGCCGTTTTAGCCATGAAAAGAAGCATGCAGCCATTTTCCAGAGATAAAAAATGGAGGGATGAAATGGATGTGTTATGCATAGCAAACATCACTGCATTCTAAATCCATTCTTTTGATCTTGTACAGAATCTTGTTGTTAGAAATGTAGAATGGAGTACTACTAAACTTGCATACCCCACATTGGCGTCAACAATTGCTCCCACTGAGATAAGTATCATAGTCTTTCCTCCACACCACTCTGTCCAAAAGGCAGCACTGCACTGCATCTGCGTCTGCAGTTCTTGCATGCTTGCATGCATTGCCTCTAGCCATGGGCCTCTCCCTCCACTAACAGTGTGTGTCAGAGTGTGTGTGTAGGCAGGTTAGCAGGTAGGTGTAGGAGAGCAGCCAAAAGAGCAAGATGAACTGTAGCAAAATGAGCAATGGCTTAGTGGTGCATCAGACATTCAGACTGGTAATGCTGTGCAGGAATGGTCCTACCTCACTTACCTGTCTTTTCCTTTGAAGTTGAACCATGGTCAATTTCATGGATGATGAAAATGTGTGTTGTTAGTAGTAGTACTACTCAGCCATGATCAAGGGTACTAATGATTGCTGTTGTAGATACTAATTAGGAGTACTAGAGGATTTTGCATTGAGTCAACTAGCAACAGAGATTTTGTGATTTTTCTTTTACCTGGTTGGCAGGTTCTTAGCTAATGAAAGTCTTACTTCTGATGAAGAAAAGGTAGTAGAAGGGAGAAATCATAGAAGGCATATATGGCCAGCATGTGCAGATTGGCATGTATTTGTGCCTATTGTTTCTGGAGTGATAGTACTGGTCAAATTCTCCAACTAACCTTCTTTTCTGTCGGAAGATAACTGAATTAAAATTCTTTTTCGCATTGCAGGTATTAAAATAAGCTCGATCGTCAAGGACTTTTTTACCGGGCTAATGAGTACTGACAGGCTTCATGTTTAGGGCTCTTTTGGATCGAATGATTTCTATAGGAATTTTGAAGGAATCAAATCCTTAGTCATCTTTCCTAACATGCTTGTTTGAAACATAGGATTGAAGGTAAGAAAATTCCTTTGGATTGCAATCCTATAAACTCAATTCCACAGGAAATTTACACATGAGGTCAAACCTCATTTTATTTTTCCTTTGATAAGTCCAATGCATGTTGTCTCTCTTGTCCCTCTATAGATTCCATCAAAAATCCTATGTTTTTTCATGTGAGCCATCCAAACACATTCTCTTTCATATTCCTGTGTTTTAAATTCCTATAGGTTTTGTTAACACGCAACATTCCAATCCTGTGTTTTTTTCTATTCCTGTGATTTTAAAATCCTATGTTCTAAAGGAGCCCTTAATGTGTTTTTTATCCGTGCATCATGCTTTATATGTTTCCATGTAGTGCATGTTTTGCTCATTTCATACCATAAGGGTCCTTGTCTCTTATTGAGCTTTGCTTATTTCATCTGATAGGGGTTTTTGTCCCTTATTGAGGCTTTCTTTAACAAAAATAAATTATGCCTATGTGCATCCTAGATACAGAGGTAATCATCTTCCTTATCTAAAAAGATGTTAAACTAAGCAGTCAAGCCTGTTGGAATACAAGAATTCCATCGCATGCTCTCTAGATGAACCCATTTTATTTAATATACTGCAATTTTCCAACGGGCTAAGTTTTGCCGATGGCCTTTTCTTTAAGAGAAATTTAACGATCCTTGGGAATTACCTATAAGCAGAGCTTGCTCCTGTTATATCAATTTCAGTGTTTTTATTCTAGGACAGAAGTAACTTTGTAATTCTGACTAACTAATTTCCCATGCATTGCCACAGTAAGAAAAAGGCATACTACATTAATATATCAGAATCTCATGACAATTCACTGACGTTATAAATTGTTGCAGGGAATGATCATATGCATCCATATGATCCACAAAGCATAGCTGAACAGTCATTACATTTACTCCTAATAATCAGAGGGGGCAGAAGCAGTAGTACAACTTTACCATCCTCACCATGAACTACAGCTTTACATAGCTGTAAATTCAGATCAATTATATATACATGTGTACCACCATGTATAGCTGCCATGCCGTACCACTTACTGAGCTTATTGCTACCTGAAGTCAGTAAAAGATTTCAGTAACTTAGTAAAAAAGATGGAGTCACTGTTCGCTGTTGGCTAGCAAAGCAACAAACATGGCTAGAGAGGAATGCAGCTGCACTCATCTCAGTGACCAGTGACCTCACTACTAGTCACATACACCAACCCCCACCATGACTGACTCTCAACTTTCACAAGGAAAAAGCAATGACCATCATGAAGACTGAAAAACCCAGCAAACCTGGAAATGCAACTCTTGCATATCAATCATCAAGAATTTCTTCAGAAAGAGGAGATGATGCTTCAGAGTTCAAAGACTACATCTTAATTTTCTGCATAGCTAGGAGCAACTTTTTTTCAGATAACGAAGCTTTTTATCGCCCTCATTCAATTACATTAAGANTGGGTGTGGACCGGATTAAACAAAGGGGGCCCACGTGTCGGCGACATAAAAGTCGACGAACCGGGAAGGAAAAGGAGGTAAATTGGACTTGGCAGGGGAAAGGGGAAAAATTGGGCTGAGAGGGAGGCAAAATGGGCTTTTTGCGGGGAGAAGGGAAAATGGGCCGAGGGACAAAAAGTGGACTTGTGACTGGAATTGGCCGAGGAGGCAAATCAGACTTCCTTGGGAAGAAAGATCAAATGGGCCGTCGGTCAAGGGAGACAACGTAGACTTCTTGCGAGGGAGGAGAGGGGCCATTCGGGCCGACGGCCTAAGGAGCTAAAACCGACTTTGGCAAAAGAGAAGGCTACTGGGCCGGCGGCCTAAAAGAGAGAGAGGGGTGGGGAGCAAGGAGGCAAAATGGACTCTTCGCGGAATGGACCAAGGCCACAGGGAAAACGGGCCGAGAGGGAGGTGGGCTGGCCCGGGTGCGGCCCCTACGGCCGGGCGGGCGGCTAGGGTTCGGCCAAACCCTAGGCCGACCCGGCCAGGGCACGGCGGCGGCGATGCGGCGGCGGCGCACGGGACGGGGACGGCGCACCGGGAAGCAGCGGCGCGGGCAGCGCGTGCGGCGGCGGCGGTGCGGCCGCGGCGCACGGACGAGGAGGGAGGAAAAGGAGGGAGAGAGAGGAGCTCACCGGGTTAGGCCGGAGCCGAAGAAGACGGCGGCGGCGGCGGCGCTACGGCGCGGGGACGGCGGCGCGGAGGGGCGGCCGAGGCGCGGGAAGCGGTGGCGAGGCCGGAGGGGGCAGCAGCGGCGCGCAGGGACGGCTCTGGCGGCGGCGGCGTGCGGCCGGAGGTTGCGGCGGGCGGCGGCGCAAGGGTGGAGCGCGCGGAGAGCGGGGAGAGGGCGGCGAGCTCGGGCAAGGAGGGGAAAAGGTGGAGGGGAGCATGGGGTGCTTTTTATAGGCACGGGGTGGAGGATCGTGGCCGGAGATGGCCGGGAATCGCGGCGGAGTGGGGGGGTCGCGGCGGAAATGGCGGCGGCGTGGTTGCCGGCTTGACCGGCCGGAGGAAGGAGGAGGGAGGCGAAGCAGACTTGCGGGCACGGGCGCAGCAACGGGCCGAGCTGGGCCGGAGAGAGAGAAAGGAGGGAAAAAGGAAGGAGTGGGCCGGTCCGGGAAGAGAGAGGAGGGAAAAAAAAGAGGCCGCGTGGGCCGCGGGAGAGAGGGCGGGGTTTTGGGCCGGAAACGGCCCAAAACAAAGGGAGACCTTTTTAATTTGTTTTCCAATTTATTTAATCAGTTAAATGAACTTTGTGACTTTAAAATTATTTCTTTAGCTCCAAAAATTCACGAAAAATTTCGGAGAGTATTTTAGGGCACGGGGAATATTACAAAAATATTTCCGGCCATGATTTTTAAAGGAAAATTCAATTTCCCTCACAATTTCACTTGATTAAATTGTTTTAAAATTTTATTTAATTTTTGGAAAATGTATTATTAGGAAATTTTTAATCCCGATCGAAAATCGGGGCGTGACACTTACATATGGGCTCCTCTTTTTTTTCAATTTTTCTCTTCTTTTTAACTGTGAACTATGTAAGCGCCACATACTCTCCACGTTCGATAAAAACTAGATCAACATGTCAAATGAGCGTTTTTCAAACCGCTCCTCTATACTAATATATAAAACAACAAGAAGTTGGTTTCTTTGCTATGTCCACCCAGTAAAACATACTCAAGATCCTTTGAATCATAGGAATAAAAAAACTGAGAAATAAAAAAAAACACAAAATTTTGATATGAATGCAAGTGTAAAACGGAGAATTGCAAAACATAGAAAAACACACAGGAATGATCGTTTGATTGAATCGTAGAAAAAACACAGGAATCGGATTAGAGAGAGATTCAAAGGAATTTTTCCAAGAGATTGGACATGTTGCTAAGTTTTCTCCATAACCTAACAAAACTTCATTCCTTTGAATCAAAGGGCTATATAGGAAATTTTTTTATATGATTTTGATCCTATGAAATTCCTTATAAATCATTTGATTTAAAAGAGTCCTAACAGTTTTTTTATTTATCTCATAGCCGTCAAATCCTTCCATCTGATGACTCAAAACGCCCACCTCATTCTGTGCCTACCAATGCTACGGTGAAATCATAGGATCCCACATCGCCACATGCGGCCGCGCTGCTCAGGGCTTGTTTGGAAGATGACTTATTTTATTTTTTTTAGGCTCTGTCACATCGGATATACGGATACTAATTTGGAGTACTAAACATAGACTAAAAATAAAACATATTTTATAACCCTGGACTAATTCGCGAGACGAATCTATTGAGCCTAATTAATCTATGATTAGCCTATGTGATGCTACAGTAAACATGTGCTAATTATGGATTAATTAGGCTTAATAGGTTTATCTCGTGAATTAGCTTCTAGCTGTGTAATTAGTTTTATAATTAGCTTATGTTTAATACTTTAAATTAGTGTCCATATATCCAATGTGACATGGACTCTCTCCCAAACAAGGTCTCAATCGCTCGCTCTCTTGCAAACTTCACGCGCCCTCGCCGTTTCCTCCCCAAATCACGCACGCCGAGCATCATGCTGCGCCGATGCAGCCTCCTATCATCATTCCCCCTACCACGCGAAGGAGCGGTTGGGAGAGGTGTCGTCCGCTCAAGAGGCTGAGCTCTCAGCATGGAGAGGTCTGGCACCTGCCATACCTCAACCACGACGACGCGAGTCCCCCCGCCCCACTTCCTCCTGAGAATACGAAAGGGCTAATTTGTGGATGGTCACGCATGGCCCGATCCGCGCGGTCGGTTGGCCCATTCCATTTTGGGTCACACGGATTCGGCCTTTTTCCTTTTTTAGCATTTTTTTTCCTTTTTGGTAATTTTTTAATGGGCTTCATTATTTAGCAGGTCAGCAATTCAATCACCCAGGTTGAATCGGGCTTTTTTTAGTAGGCCTCCTAATCACACATGCGTATAAACTCCCCGTCCTCTTGCCGCTCGCCGGTGCCGCCTCGCCTTCTTCCCGCCCGCGCACGTGACGGTGAGGATGGCGACGTGAGTGAGGAGGACGGAAATAGTGACGGGAGTGGCATGGTTCTAATTTTAAAAATTTTCAGTGGCATCCAACCAATTTCATGAATTGTAATGACATTTTTCTAATATGCCATATTTGTAATGGCATGGATCAAATTAACCCTACATTGAAACCGACGGCATATGAGTAGAAACCCTCATTAATACTACTGAGTCGGACCAGTTAGCATCTATATGCCCGAGGCCGAGCCAGTAATCAGAGTACAAATCTAATTAATTGTTCCGTTGGGTGAAACAGACAAGCAAATGAGTGCTCAAATATGAAAAGAAGAAGGATAGCATACTCACACGTCATGGAAACTAATCTATGTAAGTGCCAAAAGTACAAAGTACAAGATGTACTCCCTCCGTCTCAAACTTAAAGTTATTTAAGGTGATAGCAGGTTCACAATAATTCTGATACTGGATTAAAGTCCGCTCAAGAGTGATATCATCGGATTTCGCGGAGTCATTTGATAAACCGACAAAACGATAAAAACCGAATAAATTTTGTAAAAAAAATAAAGTTCTGTTTGAATTATTTGAACTTGATTGGAAAATCGAGTGGTCTGTGTTTTCGCAAAATTTGGATCGGATTTCAATGGAATTGTGAACCCTGCGTGGTAGATCTTAACACTCTTCTCTACAAAGTGAATACAAAATTAGGATAGTTTGACTTATGACAAAACTAAAATTATCTACAATTTAGTACGTATGTATTGTCATTTTGTTCATAAAAAAGAAACAGAGAATTTATGATACATGCGTGCGTGACATGTACACAAACCAAGAGACGGAACACAAGGCTGCACGCACGAATCAAGATGAGCTTACGGAACCCAGCTGTATGTAAGAATTGTTGAACAGATGAATCAATAGGTAATGGCAGGAGCGAAAGGATTAGCAAGATTAACAACATAATCAGAGTAAAATAAAAATTAGAGTTTAAAGTAGGAATACAAATTAAAAATAACCAAAATTCAAAATAAAAAGATATTTAAATAACAGACTGACGGAGCGTGAGGCTCCTCACCGGGAGACCGCGCGGGCCCCCCTTTGCCGGTTCGGCCGGGGGCGCTAAGTGAGGTTCTTCGCCCTCGATCTGAGGAACGTCAGCGAGAGAGGAAACGCGCAAGACGCGGGCGACGTAGACAGGTTCGGGCCGCTGAGAAGCGTAACACCCTACTCCTGTGTTCTGGTGGATCTGAGGGTCTCCAACAATACAAAGAGAATTCTCTCTCTCCAACGTATTCGCCGGAGTCCTCTCCTTTCCTAGGCCTGGGCCTCCTTTTATCTGATCAGGGGTCACCACATGGGCCTCTAGCTGCCTAAGAAAAGAAACATTCTTTTTACAATCAGGGCTAGTCTACAGCCGGATGTGACTTCTGACAAGCATGGTACACGCCTTCTGCCCCGCTCGCCAGCTCTCCCGGTGGACGCCCGTTTCAACCTTCATTCAATGGCCGGCGACTTCCTTGCCACGCCTGCGCTGAAGTCTGGATTGGATCTGACCGGGACTGACATACCAACTCCAGGAGTTAGCACGCCGGCTCCGGCTAGGGACGAGAGCCAGGAGGCTCTCATCATTCCGACGGGACGGGGCGAGGCGTGCCATCGGCCGCCTGTCGCCACCTAACCCACGATCTGACCGGTCTGTGACCGGTCACACACCGTGACCGGTCACGGACCGGATAAGCGTGCGCTGCGCCGTATTAAATGCGGCGTGGTGCGCTCGTCTGACCCGCTATAAATGCGGTTAGGTGAGCCCTGCTGTGCTCACCTACCCCGCACACGTGGCGCCAAAATCACAGGGGGTCGGGGCGCCCCAGCCCTCGGGGCCGAAACGAGAGCGGCCCGACCCCTCGGGGAGACAGAGGGAGGGGCGGCCACGTCACCCTCGGGCCCGACCCCCCCGAGGGGGTGGGGACACGTGGAGGACCGCGGCCACCCAAGCCTCTAGTCATGATACCCCCGGTCCCATGTCACTGACACAGACCATACGAAACACAGTAATAACCAAAATTCAAAATAAAAAGATATTTAAATAACAGACCATACGAAACACAGTATGAGATTAATTATAATTTAAAATAAAAATAAAATAAATTCCGAAATGAGAAAAAAAGAGTTTAAATAGAAATAAAATTTAGAAATAATTGAAATTAAGAATAAAAATAAGAATATCAAAAGAATAGTCTATTTAGAACAATACACAAGATTAATTAATTTGAAATTAGCAAAAAAAAAAGTAATTCAAGTAAAAAATACAATTCAGAAATAACTAAAATTCTGAATAAAACATAAAGAATATTGAAAGAAGAGACCACCTAAAACACAATACGAGATTAATCCAATTCATAATAAAAAACTAAATTCTATCGTATTATTAGCAAAGGAGCATGACAATAGCAGGTAGCGAGACTTCTAAAAACTATATAAAGGAACATCCAACAACGATTAGGTTCGATTTTAAAAATCCCAATGATAATAAAGCGGAGAGGCAACGGATGGATAGTACATCTAAAAACAATAAAACAAAACCCCAATGACGATTATATTTAATTTTTAAAATCTTAATAATAATAAAGAGAATGGATGATGAGCACATCGTAAAGTAGTAAGGTGGCGGCCGTTGACAGGCCATCTAGAAATAAAAAAGGAACTCAACGATAATTAGTTTCGATGTTTAAAATCACAATGACAACAAAAAGAAGGGACAATGGGCATGTCGTAAAAGAGTAGGATGATGACGTTTGACGTGACTTCTATAAACTATAAAAAAAGAATCCTGGCGAACCAACAAAATTAGATGGTCTGATTATTAAAGGCCTCAAGAAGGATTATCAAATGAGGTTGGCGTGACTTTTAAAAACTATACAATTGGAAATCCGTTGTTGATAAGGTTTGGCTTTTAAAATTGGGTTAATTAGATCCATGTCACTACAAATATGCCATTTTAGATAAATGTCACTATTATTCACGATATCGGCTACGTGCCACTGAAATTTGAGAAAATTGAAACCGTGCCACTCCATCATGTTTTTCGTCAAAAATCTCTGTTAGTCCCAACTGCACGTGGGACCTAGCTGTCATTTTCATCTTCACTTCCCTCCCCTCTCTTCTCTTTCCCCTTTCTCTCTCTCCACCACCGTCGTCGACCACCACCATCGCAACCGCCATCGTCGACCACCTTCGCGGTGGGAGCCCTCGGGAGCCACCGCCGTCGTCTTCAACCCCATCCGCGACAGGAGGCTCGGTAGCCGCCGCCGTCACCATCCTCGAGCCCATCCGAGGCGGGAGGGCTCGGGAGTCGCCGCTGCCATCCTCGACCCCATCCGCGCGGTAGGACTCGGGAGACGTCGCAGCCGTCTCTGTCCTCAACCCCATCCGCGACGGGAGGGCTTGGGAGCCGTCGCCGTCGCTGTCCTCGACACCATCCGCGACGGGAGGGCTCGGGAGGAGTCGCCGTCGTCGTCACTATCCTCGTAGCAGTCGCGGGGATGGAGGAAGAGATGGGGAAGAAAGAACAGGGAGGATGGAGGAAGATAGAACTGACATGTGGGTCTTATATCTAGGGGTCTGAAGGAAAACATGATGGAGTGGCATGGTTTCAATTTCCCCAAGTTTCAGTGGCACGTAGCCGATATCGTAAATAGTAGTGACAATTATCTAAAATGACATATTGGTAGTGGCATGGATCCAATTAGCCCTTTAAAATTTTATAACAATGAGATGACTATTTAAAATTTTTTTAATATAGATGCTAGCCACGCAATTGCGTGGGTCACCTGCTAGTTTTGATTAAGAAAAATGTCAAACGACTTATAATATGAAATGGAAGAAGTACGTTGCAGTTTATGAATGAACAAAAGAACTACTCCGTACACTGTGATTGCATTCGGATAGAACAAAATGTTGGAAGGTACATATGGTATGGAATGGGTTACATCAGTTAGCTCCAAGCATGGGCTATGGAGACCAACAATCCTGATCTCTTAACACCAACACCAACAATCCTCTTTCCATTATCCCTTCTACGCTTTGTAGAAGTTTCACTTTGGCTGAATAAAAGCTTTCTCTCCGCCATAAAGAAATGAAACGCATTTGTTATAACAAATTTACAATAGGTATTCTAGCCCTACATAAAGTCATCTCAAACCACATCTATCCAGATAGAACAACCAGCATGGAACATTCCATTATAGTATTGTTAATTGATACATCGAGCCCTTGAGTGTCTTACATTGGACACTATTTACATTCAATTTCAGTATGTATGTCTTTCAAAGGACCGAGATGTTATCTAGGGAGTGCGTGAAGCTCCTGGCTATCACAAGTTACATCGAGGAAAAAGTTCTCTCAAAAGTCAAGTTTAGTGATCTGGAGCCTTTGTGGCCATATCTATGACTTAGTATCTGTTGGCGCAGAATTTCGACCCGTCCAGCAACCAAACGGGTTCCGCGTTACCACGGCGGCCTGGGAGATCTGCTTAACTCCAGTGCAGGTCCAAATGGCTTGCCTAGTCTTAAGTAGAGCGTGCCAGTTGATTTGATCTGCAATCAACAAGATTAAACAAATAAAACATGTGAGAACCGATGGCCGATCGGCCGATAGGCCGATGTTGCATCGTGGAGGCCTAGCCGATAGGGCAAACCTATATCGGCTTACTTGAGGTAATAATAAGATAGAACTAGTAAAGTAGATTTAATCTCATCGGCCCAGGTTATCATGTTTATAGCAAATTACTGGAATCGGCCGATGAGGGTAGCATGAAGATAAACGCACTAGCTAATACCCTAGTGCAAACCTATACAAGCCAATCAGCCAATATAAATATACCAACCACAGAGAGATCCTGAGAATATCTTGTAATCAATGTATTTATATTTACCAATCCGCATGCATAAGTGGCAAACACATGCAAGAACATAAAATAATCACATGTATTAGGTAAGACCGGCTAAAACCCCGGTACTATCCTTAATTACAATCGAAAACAGGTTTTGTGTTAGATCTCAAAACAGGACTAAGGTCGATAGCAACTCAAAGTGTGAATTGAGACTTAACGCAAAGAAAATCAAGTCGTCGATTGCTTTTGGGGATGACAGATGCATTGAATAATCTAGCCAAGCATGCAAATTAAACCACCGTCGGCAGTAAACCCTAAAGCGAGTAAACCGCTGGCAAGGCTTAATCGAGATACCTGTCAAAACTATCCAAAACATGATAATCGACGATCACATCATCGAGGCTTAACGTGTCTAAAGCGACACGCTAGCCCCGACGATGTAGATCGTCGGGGACGAGTTCTTACCTCTGCTCCGGGGAAGTAAGAACTCGTCGAAGAAGACCTCTTGCGAGGGTTGGCGATGCGCCGAAAGTAGATTGAACTGGTTTTTGTGTGATTGATTCGAGAGAGTTTATATGTACAAACTATCGGGATATTTATACCCGAGGTTACAACAGAACCCTTGTAGGGCACGATCTTATCTACAACTAACAAACAAGTCTTTGCGGCAGACTCTAGCCACAGATTAGATCTAAACTACCTAATTTACAAGATACAATTGCTTAAAACCGAGCTCTATCTCTATTTGGCAACTTCCTTGAAGCTTACTTTGAGCCCAGACCAAGCTCACGTCGACGCTGTCAACTCACAACCCGTATCGGCCCATGACCAAACCAAATCCGTATCGGCCGATATGCCCTTTATAGCAACACTCCCCAAGTCCGATACGGTTACCGGGTCCGATACGAAGCCTGGTCCGACTTCAACTCAATCCTTCCTCTCTGCTTCGGTTTCCTCTTTCCTTTCCAAGTCGATTACCAAAATCCGTCGTCAACAGTATCGGAAAGCAGATTCTTTAATTTATCATTCTTAACTTTGAGTGGCTGACAGGTGAATCTCACAACTCATAAGTCCACGTGTCAATGATTCACGTCAGAGGGTAGTACATTAGAGAACTTGTTCCGAATGATATCTAGGCCAGATCATTATAATTAACCAATGTTTAATTATGTAAATTCAGGTGTGTTGTGCTTTATGTTTTAAGTTATTAACGGTGTCCATATTCAGGTGTGTGCTTTAGTTAATTTATTAAGTAGACTATCCGATGTGCATCCATACACATTTGACATTGTTCTCTCTGTAATATCGCTTTGGTTCATGTTACTGGAAGTTGTCTACACCTTGCTGAAAAAGGCTACTCCTAGTTGACATCTCATTGAAGTGTTAGTGCGTTACTTCTAATCATTCAATGCTGCACTTATCATTTGCTAATACTAACTTGTAGTGCCCTGGTATCCTTCAGAATTGTGTCATACACACTGGTTCCTGCACATTGTTGCAGATATCGATTTCCACCGACAGCAATTGAGAAAATTCAGAAGTGGAAATCGATTTTGCTGTCGGTTTCCACCTGGAAAACTTTTGTTAATTTTTTACTTTTCTATAATCATTTAACTAAATTATTTAGGTGACATGCATCCACCCCAGTTATCAGAATCCTTCTCCGTATCCATCCATCTCCCAGCTAGCTAAGTGGCATACATCTCACTGTCTCGGTGTCTGTCTTTGACCTTCTCCTCCTCTCATAGTCAGGAGCTACTTATCCCCTCCAATTCTCCTATCTTGTTGGAAAAAATATCCACAGCTTCCCCACACGCCTCACCCACCTCTGGAGATCCGATCATCCATGCATGGCTGCTTCTTCCCTGCGCCTGCTCGCCATCGGCGCCGCTGCTCTACCTTCCACGCGTGGTAGCCGCCACCCGCGAGGACGACGAGCCGGCTCCGTGTCTAGGCCGCCGAGATCATCGTCCTTCCTCTGCCAAAGCAGTCCGCCGAGCGAGCCGCCGGGATCGCCGGCCGGCGGCGGAGGAGGAGGAGGGAAGAAGAGCGCGTGGTGGGCCGCCGCCATCGCCGAGAGGGTGTTCGATGACGCGGCGAAGGCCGGGAGGGCGGTGCGGGAGAGCCTGAGCCCCAAACAGAAGGGGGACTGGAAGGACGTCACGCTCATGAGCTTCTCCTTCGCCGTCTATGTCTACATCTCTCAGAAGATCGTGTGCACATATTGCGCCTGGATCTCCATGATCAATCACTAGCTAGATACAGTATATATTTCTAGTAGTTGCATATATTATATATGAACATATATATATTGTAAGTTTCTGTAGTATATTTAGCGGCAATAAAACTGAAGCTTGTTTGGTGCTAAACATGATTCAGAATTCGAGTTTTGCAATTTTGGTGTGGCTGATTTGTCATGTTGATAGATACTACATGAAAACCAATTAATCATTCATGCAAGCGGTTAACGCAACATCATCAGATCAGATATTGGAAGAAGCAGGAACAAAACTGCATATATCAGCAAAAATAACATCCGCCTACATACGTATCATACCTATTCCTCAACACTGTACCTGGATCTTAACTCCGTCTCAAGCTCAGCTACTTCTACTTGCTACTCACTACAGATCTGACGAGAAGTCAGGCGTCATTACACATTAGTGGGTTATAATTTATTTATTTAGTAGATATATAGATATTGATTGATCGAAGCAGCTTGGAGATGCGAGATTAACTGACAGAATTCTCTCTTCAGACTCCTGCCTGGAACCTTGGCTGCGGCAGCAAACGAGCTCTCTCTCCTCCTCTCAGCGCTTCATCGGTGCATGCCGTGGCAAGCTGATGTTGCCGATCTCCTGGAACGGCTGGCGCTTCGCGGCCACGCTGGGCGAGTGCTTCACGCGGCAGATGAGGACGTGCTTCTCTTTCTCCTTGCCGCCGGACTCGTGCGACGGCCGGGGCGGTTGCTGTGCCTTGTTGCTTCTCGGCTTCTCCATCTTGCATGCTTCGGACCATTCTTGGTTAGGCTGACCTGGGCTGGGGAAATGGGCCTTGAATGTGTGCAGCTTGCTCTCCAGCTCTGAGATCTTCTTCTGCAGCTCTTCCACGTGCTGTTCGGAGACTTGCGCGCGATGTTTCCACTCCAGCACCTATCAAATGTTAAGCTTACAGTTTAGACAGCATGCAACCGGGCTGACTCTAAAATGGCTACAGTGACTTAAATTGAATTATGGAGATCGAAAGCTGAATCCTGAATATGTTTAGTGATGCATCTTGAGAGCTGTTAATTTGTTTAACTCAATCTGAAACTAGTGAGTAAACTAGATCTTGAATCCAGGTTAACATTTATTCATCAGTTCAAACTAGACAGTTAAAGAAGCAGAGTAGGCCAGCTTCTTATAAATTCTGAAAGCAGTGCACGTACTGTCTAGAGCTTAAAGACAAGTTCAGCATTAAATTCTATATCTGCACTGATTTACTTCTGAATCTAGAGTAAGAGACCATTGTCAGTAGTAATTTTTTTAGTACAGAGAAATACTTTACTTGAAAGGATACTCTGTTTAAACCAACATATCTGAACCCTAGTTCCAGAGATAGAGGCATGATAAATACTCCTACAATTCTACTGAAGTGATCTTTCAAAAAAAAGGCAGTATGAAAGAGCTGCCAGCACAACTGCCTTGACAATCTCTGTACAAGGTTGCAGTCTGAGCATACCAAAATTTGTGTTCATTCAAGTGAAATAATTTCAGTATAGCAGTCTGGTGCACTGAAGCCATTACAGACAAGAAGATGCACTTAAAACGTGACAAGTGCAAGAATATAATTTTTTAAAGCTACACTTACTTGAGAATTTAGGGAGCGTAGACTGATGTCAGAGGCAATAGCACGACGCTGCCATGTATCTCTGGAAGACTGCAGCTCTTGCATCTCTAACCTGACCTGCTCCAACATGTCTTGCATCTCAGTCCATTGCTCTGATTCTGTTCTTACTTGCTCCATTATCTTCCCCACAATCTCCCTGCAGTCACAGCAGCTTCCTGAACCCACCACCAATTTGCACTCTTCAGACATAATCTGTAGGCAAACAAAGAGCAGTTACAAAACCATAAAAGAAAAAAGAAAAAAAGTGAGCAGCATTGAATAGAATTCAGCATATATAACATCATTCTAGCCTAACAGGACAAACTATCCAGACTACAAAATCTATGCAAGAAACACCAAGCATTTATACAAGGCAGAATGGATTGATGGGAGAATGCCACTAAAATTTGCCCAGTATGTGTCGACCAAATTCGACGGCATTGTTCCTTGTCCAAACTGAAGCCTAGATACTATCATAGCTTTCTCATAATTACAAACGGCTCAACATGTGAATGCAGTAGTGCCTCTTCATTCTTCAATAACAAGGGTTTCAAACCAATGTACTGTACGGTATCGTTATTCGCAGTCGCAGCTACCTCAACCAACTTCCAGTCTACAAAGGCTGCTTCAGCTGTAAACATTCATTCAGAAGGCAAAGCTGCTGATGCCACAAAACGCATTGCGAAAGCTACTCGCCAGTCGCCATGAGCACATGCCCTGGTCCCTGGGCCTGGCCCAGACTTTTCACGTTAGCCAGGAAAAGGCTTTGCTTTCTTGTTATGGGGGCATCCTCCCCTATTCAATGGTCGTGCTTTGGCCCAGATACATCACATGTGCCTGCTTGTGGCTAGGCTTTTTTCATACGAGTACCCCTTTGCCTAAAGTGCTTAACTTCTATTCCTGCACCGGCATGTGCATTGCTGCCTTCAGTTTAAGTTCAGCTCCTTACCACTTTTCAAACTTGCACTTCCAATAGAAGATGCTTTGCATGCATTCAAACATGGCCATATCGTGCGCGTCATTCAGAACAATCAAGCATGGAATTTGTCATGCATGCTTCAGCCCCAAGTGACTGGTATCCACTTGAATAAAAATGCAGATAAGTAGTACAGCATCCATCTTTAAATACGCAATTTGCAGACCAAGACCGTTTGAAAACAAAGATTTAAAAGCTTCTCATTGGCTCACGTCTCACAAGTCGCACGAGCAATACAAAAAGAACTATAAACTCTCACCCCAGGAGCTAGTCCTCCTGCTAGCTGGACCACCTGCCAGCACGGCCAATGGACGCAGCCGGCCGCCGGCACTGACACCCCGGGCCCACTCGCAATCATTGACGGGGTTTCAAATCAGGGGAACATATGGTGGTAAAGCCATTTTTTGAAACAGCTAGGACTAGTAGTGAGGTGAAGGCAAAAACTAGAAAGGCCACGCTTCTTACGAGCTGGTCCCATCCACACACCAAAGCAACAGTGTTTAACAGCGCTAGCATAGTGGTATCAATCCAAAAAGGCAGGTAATAGCATAGCCGTATTAACATAGGTGTCGAGTGCACCGAGCCAATCTAAAGATCTGTGGACCCCCTGGTTGATCAGATCAATTTACTCATCTGCAAGTGATCCCCACACCACAGCACAGCTGCGTTGTTAGGCGATTTCAAAACTTGCCTAGGAGTAGTATCTCTCCCGGATGAGACAAAACCGACGTAATCGTGGATTAATAATGCTGTTAAGATTGAGCCGCTGACCAGTTGTGCTCACCTCAAGTCAACGACATTCGGGTGAGCCCAATGCTAAACCATGCATGCATCGGCATCACTTGGTACTAAAGCAAGGACAAAATTAAGAACAGTTTTTACATCGCTGTGCAATTAAGAAAGCTTGAGAAGTAAGCGTACTAAACGTAACACTGTTATGGAACAGTAAGCAAGTGAATTTGAATTTATTTTTTTACCTTGTGCTGCTGGTGATGCTTCTCCGGCGCCACGGTGTGGCGGCTGCGACCGTGCGAGGCGGCGGTGTCGCGGGACGCCCCGGCATTGGTGCTGCCGCCGCTCCAGCTCCTCTGGCTGCTCGCGCTCGGCTTTCGGCTGTGACGGCTGCCGCATTTCCTGGACTGGCAATCGTCGGCGGCGTTGTTGTTGTCGCCGCCGGCGACGGCTTCCAGCCGACGGCTGTACTCCTCCATCCTCTCCCGCATCCCCTTCGACATGCCCTCCATCTTCATCCTCAGCATCTCCACCTGGAAAACGTACATGGCACAACGTTCGTTACACGTCTATTGATCAACATAGAAACGCCATCGAAGTAGCATCGCCGGCGCGGTGTAGGTGTCGATCGGGAGCATCGGCTTACATCGGAGAGGTTGGGGCTGTTGGAATGGTCGTCGTCGTCGTCGCTGTGCTCGGCGGGTGGCGGCGGCGACTGCGGTGCGACGGGCAGCGCGATCTCGCGGATGTCCTTGACGCAGGGCTCGGCATTGGCTGGTGGCATCTTCTCGAGGCGCCGGCGGAGCGACGACGCCTGCCGGTCGAAGTTCCTGCCGTTGCTCCTCTGTAGCTCTCGCCTGCCGCTCACTGCCCTCCTGCCGCTCTCCTTCTCCACGCGTAGATCCTCCATCATCTCCTCCAGGTCCTCGATCCCCTCGTCCAACGCCGCCGCCACGCCGACGTCGCCCCTCCCATCGATCTTCTTCCTCCCCTGTCCATCCAGACGATCGAGTATTACCAAGCTGCCACAGTTGGCCACGAACGAGAAACACCGAGACGAAGAGGAGCGATCTCAATAGGTTTGAGAGGAGGAGGAGGAGCGGTCCGTGTCATACCGAGACGAGCGTTTCGACGGCGGACTTGAGCGCGGCCTCCATCTGGCCGCGGTGGCGGTCGAGCTTGCGCAGCGCGACCTCGCGCTCCATCCGGAGGAAGTTGCACTCGGCGCGGAGGATCTCGGCCTGGAACCGCCATTTCTCCTCCTGCTCCCCGGCGTCCTCCTGCGACCGCGCGGTCCGGGAGTAGGGCGGCGACGCCGGCGCGNGACGGCGACGCAGGCGCGGACTCCAGACCACGCACCCGCCGCTCCATCTCGAACAGCGCGCCGAGGTTGACCGCCCCCGGCGCCGCCATCCGCTGCTGCTGGCCGCGCCCGGCGCTCCGGGTCGGCCTCCCCCCCGCCGACCTCCTGGGCATGTTGAGGATCCGCGGCGCCGGCGGCGTGGCCGGCGCGTGCTGGCACTTGGCCGCCCGCCGCGCGGACATCGACGGCGCCGGAGGAGAGAACCGTGCGGCCGCGGAGGTGGGCGTGGCGTGGCGAGGTGGGCGCTCGCACTCTTTTCCTCGGGCTTAGGTGGCAACGGTCGGGTGCTTTTGATGTGAGGAAGGTGTTGGTCGGAGAGGGTGGGTGGATGGCGATGCGGGCAAAAAGGCTCGGGGCGCGACAAGGGAAAGAAAGGGAGGCGGTGTTTCTCGTTTTCCGTGGAAAGCCACGGTTTGAAAGGATCTTTGCGCGGAAATGACCGGACTGCCCCGTCCGGACTGACGGCCGCCGATGCCACCAACGATTGCGCAATCACTACCCCGGTGATGGATGTGATGAGGCGGCCAGGTGAGTGAATGAGTGTGAGTGATCGATCGACTCATCGACTGGACGTGTGCAAAAACTGCTGCTAGTTTAGGCGTTTCCGGGCTACTCCTACTATAGGGATGGGAGGCGCAACTGCCAAGTGGCCAATAGAAAGCAGCCAGCCGTACGTGTGCTAACATCTTGCAATTTGAAACGCGTCTGTCCAATACACGAGTACTCCTACTCCAGTCGAGTACTGTGTACAGTACTGTAGTACTAGTATTTATCTGCAACATATGCACAGTCCACACAGACACTAAAAAAAAAAGCAGGCTGTGTTGCAGTTCACAAGAAATAGTGGGCAAATAAAGGTGAAGTCAGGCACCTAAAAAATGTCATGACCATGCGTTCTTTCCTCCATTCGTTACTGTGCTCTGCGCTCATTCAGCATCTGTAATCTGCCGTACTGTTCAAAGTGCATTTTTTTTTTCTGGAGTAGCGCCAAATGCAATCATTTGATTCAAAAACAGCACTTTGCTAAGTTTGCTTTTCGACAACTACTCCATTAGTCTATTATTACTACTGCTCTTTTGGCGTGATGCCGTGATGTCTCATGCTACTCCTTTCAGTGCTATATAGCCTTACGGTGCATCTGGAGATGCATGTGATCTGATACAAATGCTAGTAAACACAGGAATACTGTAATTAATTACATGTTTTTAAGGACTAAGGCCACCTTTTTCTTGCAACTTACTACACTCCGCAGCAAAAATGTTTGTTTGGCACCTGACAGTCATAGCAATGAAGTCATTGTACGTTGGCATGCCAATTCATCTGCCCAAATAGTACGGTGCCATTTACTGGTACTAGGAACGAAGTTCAGAGCAACGACAATGAAGGCCGGCAAATTAATTCGCCGGACTCATGCAACCCATTAGTACTCCTTCGAACATAAACCCACACGTTAGCCGTGCGGTCAGTGCGAGCCACAGCTGCGCGCGATGGAACAGGAATACGCGCCGGCGCGCCCAACCTCTCCGACACCAAGCCCGGTACAGAGCTAGTTCGAGTCAGGCATTGTGGTCTACTAGGAGAGGAGCTACCGTCCGCGCGCGACTCGGCGACGCCCGGGCCTAGCAGTAACTGCCCGTGTGTCACGCGGCCACGCACGCAGGGGGAGCCTGAGCAAGCGAGCCAGAGTAACTTCCCCCGCGCTGATCCGCGTGGCGCGGCGGCGACGCTTGGAGCCGCGTGAGTCGTTAGGCGCGGGCAGCCGCGACCCGCGCGCCTGGTACGCAGAAGCAGAGCAGAGGTGGTGGGTGGCTGGCTGGCTGGCTGCCGTTATCTCGGGCGTGGGACCCTGCACCGATTTTAAATCCAAGCCGCTGGTTCGAGTCCGGGCCGTAGTTGACGCGGCCGTTTTGCTTGGCCTCGTTCCACGCCCGGCTCGTTCCGTGTCTCGTATACTGCCTCGGGCTCCACCGCCCGTTCATTCACCGTGGCTGCCGCACGGGGCCCGCGCGCGTCAGCGGGTCTCTGTGCCGCTACTACGCTTCGACACAGGTCCGTGTCGTCTCGGTACGCGGGCTCGGGCTGCGGCAACCCCAAGGCCAAGTTCAAAACGGTCGCTGCGTTCGTGCGTGCGCTCTGTGACATGTGGGGGCGCACCCGAGCGGTGTAACGGGGCTGGTTGGCCTGTTGGAGTTGGACGCACGTGGAGCAGCAGAAGCACGACGCAGGCTTCACTCCACTGCACTGCAGGCAGGAAGGCAGGTGGTTTTGAATCGGCAGTGGGAGGCCGAGGATATGACAGCGGCGAGCTGGGGTCCCGGCTAATTGTACGTCTGCGACACACAGGCACAGCACGTATACGCACGCAGCGACACTACTCCAACCAACCGAATTTGAAGTGCTGCTAGTGCTACGACACTGAGTCATTTTGGGACGCGACGACGGGTGCCACGTACGACAAACCAAGAGCGGATTGCGTTGGGATAAGGGGGATCATATCCTAACTTAGCAAGTGGTCGAGCACCGTAAACCCTAGTGTTGGAAGATGTAGGCGTACTTTATAAGCAAGAAATGCATGTGTACAACTAGCACCTATCGGTACTTGTATCTAGAAAACTGAAATTTTAATACTAGGAGTAGCACTTCATAAGCAAGAAATGCATGTGTGCAACTAGTAGCACCTAGTAGTATCAGCTTCCTTTCTCATTTGTGCAAAACACCATAAGCACTAGCTTAGCTGTTCTATAGGTCTAGTCACAGCACGTACACATTCTCAATAGTATAGTAGATACTAGCACTAATTGTCAAAAGAATGAATAATATTGGTAAATAAACCTAGATACAGGGTGCAGTACTACATATACACTACATTTCCGCTCTGCAATACGGGAAGTTATACCCCAACTCTACCACTCTAGCATTCATGTACGAACAAGAAACGTAGGTTCCTTCTCCAACCAAAGAAACATCCTGCATCACTATGCCATCACAATGGACAGAGTTGCTGCAGACGAAGTTGATGGCGACTTTTGAAGAACTAGTTCCGCGTATGTTCCTGTAGCGTATGTTATTTATGCCGACAGCTGATCCCTGCAAAATGTTTTAGTATCAAACACTATTGATTGGGGTTGGCTGATCGGTCTCTAGAAGAAGAGACGGAGTTATTGTAGTAGGATAGTACCTGTTCATGACATGGTGTCATGGAGTCACAGTAATTCTGATCGATAATCACCGGGTTAGTGACGTTGTGCATTGATATATCTTGAAAGGTAATCCTTTCTGCATGGCCATCTCCTCCCTGTCAAAAGGATGATAAAGAGGGGAAGCATAAATTGCAGGAACAAACATTTCAGTAGTTAGGCACACAATTTCTTATTTTCCAACAATACTTGTTACATCTCGCTTTTGGAACTACCTTTTCTATAGGACCTAGGAGTATTGAAAGAGATATAGCACTATATTAAATTACCTCTTATATGTACGAACTGCATTTTTTTTGTTAAAAAAATGACTAGCAAAACACTACAATATTACTACTACAAGTACTGCTTATAACTAGTATATTTTCCTAGTGCTACAATATATATTTAGCTGTTCTTGGATGTAGTTATAATTAAATTCAGCTGTCAAAGCGTTGTTGAATTTGGTAATCAACGCCATTGCTCTTTTCTGGGAGCAGAAGGTTCAAGAGGGTGACTTTGAGAACAATGCTGTTTCAAATTCAGAATATTTTTTCCAATTATCCATCCAAGCCAATCCAGCAAGGTGGACATGCATTACCTGCCAAGTTTTGATCCGCACACCGTTGGTAGTGCCCACCAGTGTAGCTTTCTCCACTAGCACGTCAGAAACATGGGCCCATGATTTGTTTGCTCCTAGACTACCAATGCTGCAACAGAGACAAATGCCAATAAAACATCAGAAAACCCTATCTACAGACAAGTATGAAACATGTAGCCCTGAATCCCAGTGTGGACCATTAGACACAACAAATCCCAATTGTGTGTATGGAAATAGGTGAGTATCTGCAAATAGTAGAGAAAAATACCCAAGTTCAGAGTCTTATTAGAGAATATACCTTATGCCATGGCCTGGTCCGCAAAATATGCCGGTTGCCCGTATAAACATAGAGCCGGTCACAATTGATATGCAGTCATCACCTGCACCACTCACCATACAAAAGTACAACAGAGTGAACAACATTTGCAGATAAATAAAGTCATTTGAGATACATTCTGAAAACCTACATAAACGACCACTGGTACCTGTGCTGATGATGCAGCCACTTATCAACACTTCCCTGCTGTTGGATACGTGGATGCCGTCGGTGTTGGGGCTCCATCCTGGCGCGGTGATGAGCAGCCTCGAGACCAGCACTCTCCAGGAGTAGGCGATCACGACGTGCATCTGCATGCTGTCCCTGATCTGGAGGCCCTCCACGACCAGATGGTTGCACCTCCTGAAGTACAGCGCCTGCAGTTCGCCAGCTGAAACACATTGCTCATGCAGCAATGCAAGTATGCAAACCATACGTGAAAATTTTCTGATCAAGCAGGGTACCGTTGGGCCGGTGACGCATCTCTGATCCATTGTGGAAAGAAAAAAATATGGAGTTTTGCGAGTGAGCCAGGATCATGTCGAGGAAATGTGCAGGAGAAGGTAATTAAGCGAGTGCAGTTGGCAAGTACCATGGATCTGTTGGTTTTGCAAGAGTTGATCCACCACTCGTGTCCATTGCCATTGAGCGTCCCACCGCCGAGGACACGGAGGTGATCGATGTTGTCGAACGTGATCCATTCCTGCAGATCGCGATCGAGCCAAACCGACCGATTCGACGGAGCCTCCAGCGTCCCCCTTATCTGTACTCTGAAACGTCATGATCTGAACAGCAATGGAGTATCCGTTTTGGTGAGTAGCTGAACAGCAATGGAGTACTCACCGTTGCAGTGATCGTGGTAGCTCTGCAGGGGCCATTGAAGCTTACAGGCATCAGGAGGTAGGTCTTCCCCTCCGGCACGAGGAGCACGGATGGGTAATCGGAGGAGTTGCAGGCCTCCTTCCAGGCCTGAAGAAACGCCTGTAACGCGCATCACCCGCGTCAGGAAGTTCAGATAATTCTTGGCACGGGGCAGCATTGCGGCTGAAATCTCGAGCAATTCGAGAGAGAAGAGCAGTTCGGGTGGTCTAGTTCACCTCCGTGTGGTCGCCGGCGTCGGCTCTCGCTCTGTAGTCGTCGACGTCGACGACCCTCGGCGGCAGTCCAGGGGTGAGCTCCAGCTGCTCGTCCATGTCTGAACTTTCTGCTGCTGGGCTTTCAGCTTCAGGAGGGTACGTGCCATCAGCGACGGGGAAGGCTTGTGCTGAATTGGTGTGAGCAAACACGTAGAGAAAGATTGATATGGTAGAAATGGAGGCCAAATGAAGCTTCTTGGGATCCATATTGTAGCAGTAGCTAGAACTTAAGAGAGGAGAGATTAACCCAGTGATTTAGCACTGACGATGATGGAGGAGAGGAAGGGACGGGCTAGCATACATGTTCTTGGTGAGGATCATCTGTCCATGACTCTTGCATTGCATGCCTGCTATGCAACTGACAGGTGGGGCCGATCTTATGTCGCTAGGAGGACGTTGGTTACTGCTCTGCTTATCTTAGTGGGTCCGGAGGAGCTTGTCTTTGTGGGGTGTCACCTGTCTGTATATCTCACGAGGATACTGGAGTAATTAAGAGATTAATTGAAATCAATATGTGCAGGCGTTTTTTTTTTGAGAAATCTACTTGGGATAGTTAATTGGGTTTAGTGGAAAGCATAAATTCTAGAGTTAGTAACCTTCCTGTTCCTGGCCGTACATGATTCTTAAGGTTTCGGTCTGTTTGACTTGGCCTGTTGGAATTTGCCGCCCGAATAACCAGCACTATGACCTTTTGGGTGATCTAGCATGTTTAATTTCTTGAACATATTGTTTTATTTTTTGAAATAAAAATGATTTATATCTCTAGCATATGCCTACAGGCACATATCCAATAAGTTTTGTTGTTAAAAAAAATGATAGGGTATATCTCCAACTCATAAAAATGACCACGTTGAATTAAAAACGAAGAAAAATCATTGTACTCCCTCCGTTCCCAATTAACATTTCTAGGACTTTAATTTTGTAAACAACGTAAGTATTCGTAAAGTGCTAATTGTTTCATCAATCACCTTTTACTTAAATTTTTTTCTATTTTACTTCCAACCACCCTCTCACTTCTCATTATAGTTATATTTTCATATTTTCCTATTATAGTTCTTGAATTTTAACTTTATTACTAAACAATCTATAAACAATCTAGAAACGCTTATATCTCGAAACAGAAGAAGTACATTCTAGAAATTAATTTTGTACAGATAGAGATTACAATCAACTATGTGAATTGTGTTTCTTTATTTGCTCATCTAATAACTCTGTTAATTAACTATATATGTTTTAAAATTTAGAAGAGCTTAAGTGGTGTATACTGATGTAGAACAGAGCAACACTTGGGTAGCAGAAAGAAAGAGAGGAAAGAGGGGGGGGGGGGGGGGGGANAGGATCCTCCGACGTGAGCTTTCCCCTAATGTGGTCAGTGATATGTGGGCCCGTGGCCAAGCCAACATGTCAATGATCACATTCCTCTGACTTCACGTGGATCTTGATCTGTTCAAAATGTACAACTATGGGATTATACATCAAGGATGTTCATACCCAAAATGTTAGGCTCTTTTATACTTCTCTCGCTCCTTTTTATGCATCTTCGTTCTTCTCCATTCATCCTCGACCATTTTATTTAGATTCCCATTAATAAAAATTAATGACAAAGTTGCCTACATGGCAAAAAACCACCTTAAGGTAGATCACTGTCAGCAAAACCATATAGGAAAAAGTACAAATTACTCTCTCGAACTATTGTGGTCGTCCGATTTACCCTCCTAAACCACAAAACCAGATATTTTACACCTCAAACTCTTTAAACCGGACAAATAACCCCCTAACCTCCTTCAAGGCAGTATCAGTCCTACGTGGCAACTGTTTGGCCACATGTCAATCCAGTCAACGATTGAGAAAACATTTTTTCAGAAAATATAATGGTGGCCCCACATGTCATACTCTTGTATCTTCTTCCTCACTATCCCGTTTTCCTCTCCCGTGGCATCGTCGTTCCCATCTTCCTCACTCGCAGATGAGATGCAGGAGGCGCCGGCGATGGGGCTAGCGTCGACGGAGATGGAGCCAGACAACAGCCCATCCGCCTACTCCCTCTGCCGCATGGGCCCCACGCCTATAGCAATGTCATCTTCCTCCTCCGTCCGAAGCCCCTCCCGTGCATGCAGCCGCCGACACTGATTCCTTCACCAAATTCGACTGCATCCTTGGAGATATTCCAAAATTGATTGAGGGGCTTTGATCCTTATCTCCTCCTCATTTCGTTTCCCAATAATCAGAGCAAAACCGCATGAATTCGACGCGGAATCGAGCCCTATCCTAAATCGGCGAACCCTAGCACGGGCCACCGAAAGCGGGCTACAGAAGTCGGATGAGGGCGGCGAAGCCAGCGGAGTGTGATCCAAGAGGTCGGTCGCCGTCAGTGATGGGGCCAGCAGAACACCAGTGAGGAAGAGCCGCAAGTGGGGCGATGCTGGTGGAGTGCCGCCAATAAACGGGGTGAGATGGGAGGTTGGGCGCGACGTGAGACGAGGAGTCGGCGGGGTCGGAGCTCGACGTGAATAGCCCCGCGGATGGAAGAGATGTAGATCCCGACCGGCGGCAGTCAAGCCCAGGCGGCACCGTCTCGGCACTAGGATCTGTTTGCAGAGGCTAAGGTGGAGGCTCTGACTACCGCGGCCTTGGGCAGGTCGCTGTGCTCCGCCGAGGATGACACCGCCGCCATAACCTACAACACTCTGTGTTCCTCCGCCGTCTCAGGGAGGCCGTCTCCGCCTCCTCACTGTGCCTATTGTGGGGGAGGGAGAGATGGAAGGTGGAGGAGTTGGAAGGAAGGAGAAGAGGGGAGAAGAAGAGACTGACAGGTGGGTCCAATTGATTTTTTTTTTCTGATTGTACTGTCACGTGTGTCATGTAGGATGAAAACCTGTCCGAATTATGTTTGGGGGATTATCTATCTGATTTTAAAAGTTTGAGGTGTAAAATGTTTGATTTTATAGTTTAGGGGGTAAATCTAACAACCATGATAGTTTAAAGAGGTAATTTGTATTTTTTCTGATTATATATAACATCCATGGGTTGCCTATATGGATGGTTCAGAGTGTTTCTCTAATTAAAAATAGGGCTTACACTAACTTGTAATAATGTAGATAAACATAGTTTTCATTTTTAACACCCCCTTGACCTTGTTATTAGGCTAGTGGCAGTGGCACTGCATGCTATAACACAGGTCCACCGGAGAAAACATATGGAGACAAGCAACAAGAGCCACTTATAAAATTAACTTTCCCTTCCTATAGAGAGGAGCACGTCTTTTCAGATACAGAAGATGATCAGATCAGCCGAGAAAACAGATCCTGTATTTAGTCCAAACCAGAAGATGATTAAGTTTTGGTACTTTGGGGTTGGGTTTTGTGGGTTTCAAATTGCAGCTTGCTAGGACAGGTTCTTCCAATTCCAATACAAAAGAGGTTACTTTCTTGACAGGGACATAAAAGAGGTTACTTAACAGAGATAACGCGACAATGAAATTGCTTTTCTCCCCAATTTTCTTCCGTCTGCTTCGCTCATGCGCGAGGTGGATGTCACCTCGTTACTCCTTTTGGCGTTTTGTTGTTTCAAGTGCACGCGGTGTACCATGTATGGAGCAGATGATTAGAACCCTGAATAACATGGTAACAACAGAACTGCACACGTGCAGAGTACAACACTAGATATTAGGACGTGCTAAGTGGAAATGTTCACACTATTTAAGCAAAGTACATAAACACTTCATACCTACCAATAAAACAAATATCGATCTTTTGAACTCGAAGCTGTCAGTTCATCTTTAGCAAAGCATTACGCACTTTCAAGTTTCCATGAGTATATTAACAGCGATTATCAACAAGCTTCTGGACTACTGTGCTTCACTGTCCGAGACTCCGAGTGTCCGTCGTCGTCGTCGTCGTCGTCGGTGGCAAGATTGGGCAGCACGAACGGTGCCGTTCACACCACTGACAGTACAATCTTCCATGGATTCATGCGCAAGCAGCCACTCGCCCATTGTTTTTTTCACACCACTGCCAGTGCCGGACTCTTTCTTCCGTGCATTGAGACCAAAAGTAATCACCAGATCAACTTATCAAAGGGCAATTTTTCCCTAGTGCGTGCTCCTAGCTAGGTGCACGTATGCCTCAACAAACAGCGAAAGAGATTGCAAAGGCGCTTGCACCCGGCCTCACTACTTACGCACCGGCTGACTTGCGCTTTCCCGTACGCTCCGGTCGGCGTAACCTAACTTTCCCATTGAAAGTAAGTTGATTTATTTTTTACATGGAAAAAGTAATTAAGTAGTAATGATAATGTAGTAGTATTCCTCTGTACTAATCAAGTAGTACATCACTAGCTACGCAGCTAGCGAACGGTCGATCAATTCCTCTGTATATATCAGGCAACTCTAGTAGAGTCGGTGATGGTCTCGTAGGATTTGCGCCTCTTGATCCATATGGTCCATCCATGATGATCGTGTCAAGGTTTTTGCTGGTTTCCGATGACAACTAGATTTGGCCTCTACAGATAAAATATAGTAAAGTCTGGCCAAATTTAGAAAGAAAAACCCAAGCCTTCTTTATAAGGCCGATCTGACCTTAGGAATCGGGACGGTTCGATCGAGATGTGGTTTGACCTTAGGTATATGGCAGATCTCGCCGAACCTTGGTCCGACCTTAGGTATATGGTCGGTCTGACCAGAAGAGACTGAGTGAGTCCAATTCCGACGTTTCTCGTGTTTTCTTGCTTGGACTTAAATTTCTTGAGTCCTAATTGATCGTTAAGACTAATAGGATGTGAAAAAAGCCCTGTGAAGGAAGATCAATCCCTTTATAACAGTTATGACCAATTCAATTCAAACCCCCAACCCCCAGTACCCAAAAACATCAAATCAAATCGTTTTTACCTTTATTTTTCAGCCATATTTTCTACTTTATCTTCTATCTAGTACCCTAGTTCGTCCATCTTTGTCGACTTGTGTCATAAATCGTTCATCTTTGCTGCGAGAGTACAATATTCTTTGTAGATGTGTCCCGTAAACCTTTCAATTCATTCTCGAGACAGGTGGTTATCTTCAAATTAATCTAAATCATCCTAGAGACTGGTCTGATCTCGAAATCAGCTCCGTTAGTCGGTTTAATCTCTAAAACCTATTTTAGTTTGGAGTTTTTCTAGATTAAGGTGGTTGGGCGACTTCGTTAACACCGTAAATTTTTAGGTGAGTTTGTGTAGCCAAAAAGGCTCCACCAGTTTGTGTCGCTGTTAGGTTTTCGGGTCCATTTTTTTTAAAAAATTGGATCAAGTCTTTTCTTCTACATTGAATTGCATGAACTCATTATCATTTTTTTAAAAAAATGTTAATGAAGAAAAATGTCACGCCAATGTAAAGCAGGGCTTACAAAACTGAATCACTCAGATAACTGGACCACAACGTTTTTTGATCTTCACGGAAAACATTTGAAAATTGTTGACTACTGAATTTTACCAACCAAAGCAGAGGCAGATCCAGATCCCGGGCACCCTAGGCGCCATGGCCTGAGGCTGGGATTGAAAGCCCATGACCGAGACCTTTTTCACCATGCTGGGGTAAGATGATAGTGTTAACCCTCAAATTTGACACCTAAAGCAAAGAACAGGAAAACATGGTAAGATTTGGAAGAAACCCGGCTTGCCATGCGAGGTCGGTATGATCAATGGGCTAAGGTTGGTCAGACCGAGTGACCGGTCTGACTGACGGTATATAGCCATCAAACCGGCAGAGTCCGACAATGAGTCCAATTTAAGGCTATTCTCATGTTTTCTTGCTTAGACCTAAGGTTTCTTGAGTCCTAATTGATCTCTAAAACTAATAGAACATGAAAAAAACCAACTCCTTTATAAGGGTTATGGCCGATTCGATTCAAACCCTCAATCACAACCCCTACACAATTAATCGAATCGTTCTTTTACCTTACTTTTCAGCCATGTTTTCTACTTTTTCCAAGTTATGCCCATCTTTGTTGATTTGTGCCGTAAATCGTCTGTGCTCGCTGCGAGAGTGTGATACCGTTTGTAGGTTTGTCCTGTAATCCTTTCAATTCGTTCACGAGACTAGTGTTTACCCCCATATCAATCCAAATTGGCTTAGAGGTTGGTTTGATCTATAACAGCTCCGCTAACCGGTTTAATCTTTTCTAAACCCATCTTGATCGAGAGTTTTTCTAGGTCGAGGTGGTTGGTGACTCCGTTAACACCGAAAAAGACGTCAACAGATAACAAATTAGTGCGGTTGGTCCAGGCCTTGCCTATGAGCTGGATCTACCCCTGAACCAACGTAAGTAGTAGTAGTAGTACTAATAATAATAATAATAATAATAATAATAATAATAATAATAATAATAATAATAATAATAATAATAATAATAATAATAAATCTTTTTAAATTGTTTTAGCGGTTTGTGTATTCAAGCTGGCTTGGGAAGTCGGTTTTCACGAAAACCACCGACTATCGTTGGTTTTCTAAACCCTATACACACAAGTGCTCCTCTCCATTATCAGCCCGACGCATATAGAAAAATAAAGGGGGACTCGATCACTACGGCGGCACGCATGCAGGTGGCGAAGCTAAGCAAGATCCGCTCCGGTCGCGATCGCGATGAACTCCGGTCGGGATCGCGTAAACTGCGACGTGGGCTTGGATAAGCGTAAGTGGGCCAGGCTTTCCATTTGCCAGCCTCTCCTTAATTAGCTCGCTAGTGAATAGTGATCTCTATCGCCGAGAGAGAAAAAGAAAACCATATATCGTGAAAAAGCATGGTGTAGTGTGTACGTACCACCGATGCGCATATCCCGTAGCACGCACAGGCGCACAGCACACGCATCGTGCCAATGCCGCGGTGACACGGCGGATGGTGCGTACGGGCGGGGCTTGTGGAGGCCACGCGGCGTGCGACTAAACAAGCATTTCCTCCCCGCTATTGCGACTCCCGCCTGGACTCCAAAACGAGCGAGACCGACTGGCGGCCGGCCTTAGCCGAGCGACGGGGCGAACGGCCGAACACAGAGACATCAAAGCTATATCGCCGCTGGGAAACAGATGGAAATTCCACCGGGTCGATCGGGTCCCCCTGAGCCGCCACCGCGCGCGGCGCAAGCGCTTTTACGGCCTATTTATACGCGAGATCGGGAAACTGAGAGCAGCAGCAGCTAGCGTACTCGTCGACCGGTGCACGAGTGCGGCGCGCGTGCGGTTGCTGTGCACTTGTGCTGCGGGCTACTTACCCATTTCGAGCCAGATTTGGTTCAGGTAAGCGCGCTGTTCTGCTTCGTTCCGCTCTGCTCTTTTCCTCCGTTTATGCATGCATGCATGCGATTGCATGGTATGCTGCTTGGTTTGCTTTGGGTGCGGTGGACACAGAGAGAGAGAGAGAGATACTTGGATCGGTAATCAACCAGTGACAACCGCAGGGTACAAATACGAACAATTTTTATTAAAAAAACACACTACAAACGCAGACGCCCATAATGTATGCACACTCGTACTCATGAACACACACTTTACCTCTATAAACACCTCCGAAAAACTGAACCGACTATATAGGAATAACTATACTATATACTACCACTCCTTCGGATTGTAAATATTTTTAAATATTTATCATACATATATGGTTATCATACATCCAATAAATATGTTAATTATCTAAATATATTAAAAAATATTAATGCTCAATGTTTCAAAATTTCACTTGAAACGGATCTAAAACGACATGTTTTTTTTTAATTTACCAAAGGGAGTAGTAACTTATTAACAGAAGCTAAAAGAACACAAAATCTCTTAAAGCCAGTTAGTTTTGAATCCTATACCTAGTAGAGAGTTATACACACAAGACTCTATCACCATATCAATGGTGGTTGGTGCCCATTAATTTATAATAAGTTAAGTATCTGATCATGATTTAGTTTTGAGGGAACGCATTACCTATCAAGTGACCAATATGAAAAAACTTAATTCTTACTGCAAGAAGTTTCTAAAGTTGTTTGTCCCCCAATATAATGTACGTTCATCTTGTTGGTGTTATGTATTATTAAAAAAAAGAACTATCTTGGTAAGTGCACGTCAATGGGTCTGTATATTGTAGTGCCTTTCCTCCGTTCATTTCGACCAAACACTCAAAAGTTAGCAGGCACGATCTATCTAGATGGTATTAGTCCCCCAAAGTTGCTTAATTAATGGTCATGACGCAGCTCGCATTTCATTGCTTTTGTTGAAGATATATGCAGATTGTGATATATGTACTTTTCCCCCACAAAAAAAGAAAAAAAAGAAGTGATAACTTAATCATATTCACTATTCAGATAGTTTAGTTATTGTTTTGTCAACATGTTAGTTCCTGCCAATTTTATTTTGGTGCTCTCTCTACTAACATCGAACATGTGGCCATGTATTCACGAGGAATGCAACTTGACAACATAATAGCACTCTCTATTATCGACCATGCAACTTAATCTCTGTTCCCAAAAAGAAAGAAAAAATCTAAAATGATGTGTGGAAATCATATTGTTACATGCCGTGTGGAACTCTGAATCTCTGATGACAAGCATTGAAGCATCTGATCTTTCAACAAAAAATGTTGAAGCATCTACATTTTTAAGGAGATCAAACCTGGTGTGGTGGTGTGCCTTGTTAACTTGGCGATGTTTTGATTGCTCTTTCTTGGAAGGAGATCTGCATATGCAAAACCTAGTTTAACCCAAGTTGTACATTCATGATCCTTTTGCAGCTAGCGTATGATAGTACACAGACTCCACTTTGATCCACAAAATTAAGGCCAGACTTAGCAAGGTAGTACTACTCCTGCCAATCAAATTGAGAAAGAGCACCCCACTAACTCTTGTATCATTGGAGTAAATTATGTCCATGCTTATTACAAACTGCTAGTGGCTGATCAGTAACATCATCCTGGCACTAGTAGGAGACCCGGTGGTGACCAACACATAGTTTATGTTTCATGCTTAACTTGATGCATATAGTCACAGAAGACCACCTTTTGTCGGTTCAAAGTTTATGGCTGTATACCCGAAAAAAAGTTACAGAATTATATATTTCATATCTGAATTTGACATAGGGTGGTAGCTGTTCTCTTTTCTTCACTGTCATTGGAAAGAGTGAGGAAGGAAACACTAGACCACAATGGGAGAAACCAAGAGGATTATCTCTTTTCATCCTCCACCTTGAAGAACGGGAGGATCCTAGTAAGCTAGACTAGAGAAAGAAGAGAGAAATGGGAGACCAGATGGAACGAGACGAGATGCAACTGTAAACTAACAAGGCACACCTTGAGAGAGCCACTACCCTACTGCAAGATCATTCGGATGTAGATTTATGGGCACTAGTACCTTTTAGCCAGGCGAGATTTCGTTGGACCTCACATCAAAATGGGTTGATTCTACACTGATGCGTCAGTCGTCAATGATACTACAAAAAGACACTGATGCATCAATCAACTCGCGTTAATCAGTCCATTTCTTGCCGCGTGAAATTGATTCAAACCTGATAATCCACCCATCTATAGGAAGAAAAAAAGAACTAGGTTCAATGAATCTGAAGAATTCCATTTGTCATCCCAACATCCGAGGCCCCCCTCTTGGAGAATCTTCATACTGATTTTTTATCCAGACCTTACCCATCCTATAGCCTAGTCAGCAACGGCGCCAAATCCCCTTAGTGCTGGCCTTCTTCCCATGCTCCTTTGCCGCGTTGATCGAATCTCCAGTAGTATAGTCTCTCTGTTTGGACTGAAATTTTCTGGAGGATTTATTCGGTTTCTTGCAAAATTATAGGAAGCATATCCTTTCATACACACAGCAATCTCCCTTTTAGAGCTAGGACATTCTAAGCTTAAATTCTGTTGCATCACAAGTTCAGTTACATTCCAACAGGGCAACAAAAACAGGAGTTGCTGCATAACACAAATTCGATTCAGGGCAAAAATCCCTGATTCAGCTTTTCTTATGTTCCTTTCTGAACCCTGAACCATATCAACAGTGACTCAAGAAAAAGGAAAGCTGTAACACGGTAAGGCGATGTGGTTGTATCAGCATCCGAACCTACCACCAAAACATCATCAGTCCACTTCACTTCAGCTTTCTGAACCTACCCCGGAGCTTAGCATTGTCCACAAGCAAAAACCTTCTTTAGCTACAAGACGAAGTTGTTCAGCATTTCAATTTATGAACACATAGTGATCAGTTGATCACCCTTATTCTGCAAAATAGCCCAACGTACGATCCGCGATGGCAAAAGCACATGGATAAAGAGTTTTTTTTTTCCTTTTTGAAGACTGGATAAGAGTGGTAGGTTGTCTCGTTTTTTTCTCCTGAAGTTCAGCAGAAGAACAGAATTTGCAGGACAGTAGCGCGGAGATTCGAAGCCAATAGTGCAAAGCTATAACTCTCCATATATATTTAGCAACCAAGAAAGTTATTTAAGAACATGACGGACATAGCGTTTTCTTAAAAGCTGAAGCTGATATTGAATTTTAGAATTTGATTTTAGGATTAATTGTAAGAGTTTCTTTATAACATTTTCGTTACCTAACTCCCTTTTTATGATGCTATGAGAAAACAGGTAAAAAGTCTACCCAATGTTATTCTTACCAATAATAGAGAAAAATAGCAAATCTCCCACCAGGGAGGAAGTTGTACCATTAAAAGCACCTATAAAGTTTGGCCAGTAACTTCTTTGGCACTAATAATCCAAGAATCATTATTTCGATCACAAATTTAGCGTTTATTATTAGATGCGGCCAAATCTGTAAAGTTTCCATAGAGTTTTGAATCTACCACAGCACTGCCCCTACTAAAAAACAGTGCAAGTTCTTATATGTTTTGTTATCATTTTTTTATAAGGATGGGAAATTACGTGTATCTGAGTAGAATAGAAAATGTATATACGGTTGACTATGGGTCATATTATAGGTTCTTTTTTCAGGGAAAAAGGGTGTCATATTATAGTGCTACTATCACAATGGTGTAACAAGTACGGTTTTGTTTTCAGCCATATGCATTAGAGTATATAACAAATGTAACTATGCATGTTTTAAAATATAAACATATATTATAAGGTTTGGGTTGGTTCTCTACCCTGCCAAATTTGGGTAGGGTAGAAATGGAGAAGGTGCTGTTCAGTTTGATGCAAAATTTTTAGTAATGTTGGATAATAAGATATTAGTAAATGCTAAGATTATGGAGAACATAGATTTTGTATAAGAGTAATTTGGTATAAACTAAATGAAACTTTGGCATTACCAAATTTTAATATGTTAGAAAATTACAAACCACTAAATCGTTCTTACATTAAAAACCACTTATAATATGATAGTAACTTTGTAACCTACCCTGAAAGGTGGCTGGAAAGAGAGGAACTGTCCAACCGGTCACCCTCTTGTTATCTCCATATTTCCAGCCTTTTTCTTAGGTGCCCAAAGCCTCCAACCTTCTCTTATCCCCCAGGACCCCCCCCCCCCCCCCCCCCCCCCAAAAAAAAAAAAAGTACGAGAAATCAGGTGTAACTGAAAAGCAGAGTCCATGACCAAAACTGACTAATCAGACGACCTCACCAATCTCTTCCTCTGTTTTGGTCAAAACAAGGTCTGATTAATCACTCAATTAAGCTGACCCGGCAAACCTGTGCCTATCACCGATCGCCACAGCACAAGTGATCGAGTAGGTGACAGACAGCATGCTGGCAGCTTCGTTCGAGCCTCTGTAACGGCGGCATGGTGAGCGGCTGCCGTCTGCCGGGCGCCGACCGGTCGGTCGACACTGACGCCGGCGTCCGTTGCGCTTTAGACCACGCAGCGTAACAGCCGCCATCAATACGCATCACCCGGCCACCCAACTCCGTCCGCGCGCAGCGCGCACGCAACGGATGCCTGTGCGCCGCGCCCGCTGGTCGACCTGACCGACGTACGTTTCCCCCCCGGCCGGCGGCGCGGCCTCGGGTCGCGTACTCGCGTTCCGCCCCCATCACGTCGCGCCTAGTATTAGCCCCTGGCCGCACCGTGCACAACTTGGGCGTTGCTCGCGCTGCAAATTGGCAGCGGGCGAGCTCGCGCGCGGGGTTATTTAAGCGCGACCCGCGCACGCCTCGTTGCCTCGCACAGGGCGCGCTCACGCTTACGCTTACCCCCTGTGCCGCCAACCCGCACCGTTGCCGCGGCCGCCGCCGACGTGCTTTCTGTTTCGGCCCGTTGCTTGCATCCTCATGCGCGTGCGACGGTGTGCGAGAGGGCGTACGGATTCGTTGGTTGTAACCGACTGGCACCGGTAGACACGTTATCGCCGGCCGGTGGCCTCTGGCACCTCTCGCCGACGTCGTCTGCTGATCGATCTCCCCTCCTCTGCCGTGTTGCCTGTCGCAGCTGACGTCGCGATAAGCAAGGTGCTCGGTATAAGTACGGGCGCGTCTGCTCTACTTGGTGTGAGCACCGCGAGCACATCTCCGCCTCAGACAAGAACAGAACACGTCCCCGCCCCGGCAAGGCTTGTCTGAAGATGGAGGAGGTCGCATCTGCTGCTGTTGCAGCGAGCAGTATGACCGAGAAGCGTGTGGCAGCCGCCGCTGCCGTCGTCGTCCCCGACGCGGCGCTGGCGACGAACGGTGCCGCCGGCGCGGAGGAGAAGGCGGCGGCGGAGGATCTGCCGGCACCAGCCACATTGTCCGGCTGGCCGAGGAGGGTGGGGCTCTACCTCTTCGTCATGAACATCAGGTTCGTACTCTGCTATCACCATGGCAGTAACAACCGCTTCCATTTCTCTAAGCTCTTGCACCATGTCTGATTCTTGTGTTGCACTGCACCACACAGGAGTATGTTCAAGCTTGACGAGCTCGGATCAGAGGTGTTGCGCATTGCCGTGCCGGCGTCGCTGGCTCTGGCGGCGGATCCGCTTGCTTCCTTGGTAGACACAGCGTTCATCGGCCGCTTAGGTGAGCATGCGTCACCCTGACATGTATGATTTCTCTGACGTTGCCATGGCTGCATCTTGTTCACCTGTTTAGTTCCATTAACACAGTGTTCATACTTAATTTGCATGGTCTAGATAAGTTATACAGGGGATTTCTTCCAAATGTCAGTGCTAATTATTAGGCAAATCATACAATTGATTTTACATATATATCGAGCTTGTTGGTACTTTATACTTCATTTCCCTTTTTGTAAGTTTGGCAGTGTAACCAACTTAGTACAGGGATGTCCCTTTCCATTTTTTTTAAAGAGCGGCAATGTCGTTTTCATTGCATATATGGGTGGCCAATTGAATAAGTGGGTGCCGAACGCCAAATACTTCCAACAAATGTGCTCTCGAATTATTCATTCATGTTTGCTCATGGTGCCTAGCAGATTGTTAGCTTTTGTCAATATTGATAAGTCGATAAGATCTTACTTGCATGACTCCATTTAGCTGTTACTGATGCCATAATGTTCCATTTTGTTCTTTCTATCCTTTGATCAAGTCAGATATATGTTTTTTTATATGTATTTATATAGGAGGTTTGATTTTAATTTTCTTATTTCTATCCTCTGGTCCAGTTAGATATATATTTTTCTTACTTATATAAGAGCTTTTAATGTAACGGTATTCTTTTTGTCACATGATGGGTTTCTGTTGACAATAGTAGTTTTTATTTGTTTCTTTACGTATTGCGAAATGTCATTTCTGAATTTTTCATTTGCGTGCGCTGGCGTTATCTCATTACAATTGGTTAGTCAGGTACATGCTGAGTTCATCCTTTTTGTTTTGTCTTTTACAACAAACAGTCCATCTGTTTCCTTTTCGTCAAATATGTGGTATCTCTATTCTCTCCTTTCCTATTTTTAATATGTTCCCTTTTCTTTACACAAAATTCATATAGTTGTTCACTTTTAGTATGTCTGATAAGCATATTTAGTTTGCTTTTGCGTGTTAAAGTTATTTCAAAGGGATAGTTTGGAGGATCAATTTGTTTTCAGAAAACAAACAGCTGCTGTTGATCTGTAACCTAATGCTGTGAAATATTTTTACAACTGATTTGGTCAGGTTCGGTAGAGATAGCTGCTGTTGGTGTTTCAATTGCCATATTTAACCAAGTATCCAAAGTCTGTATCTACCCCCTTGTTAGCGTTACAACATCATTTGTGGCTGAAGAAGATGCTATCATCAGTAAATGTATAGAAGAAAACAGCAGCCAAGACCTGGAGAAAGCTTCTCCTCTGGATTCAGAAACCAACAATCTGCCTGTATCTGGTACTGATTTGTCAGAACATTTCGGTTTTCAGATTTTTTTTAATAGCAGTAACTTAATTCACCACAAATCTGAACTTTCTGTTTGTTTATTTTGTCAAACTCTGTTTGCAGGTCCTGATAAGGTAGAATGTGTCAATTCATGTATTCCCACCGAGTGTACAAATCCCTCCGATCAAGGGTGCAAGAGAAAGTACATACCCTCTGTAACATCAGCACTAATAGTTGGCTCATTTCTTGGGCTACTTCAGGCTGTCTTCCTGGTGTTTTCAGCAAAATTTGTATTGAACATCATGGGTGTCAAGAATGTAAGCACTATTGCCTTGATCTCATTCTTTATGCTTCAGTTACTTGTGTACTTTGTGTGACTCCTTGATCCTAACTCACTTTTTATTTGACTCACAAAAATTTCAGGATTCACCAATGCTAAGGCCTGCAGTTCGCTACCTAATAATCAGATCACTTGGTGCTCCCGCTGTGTTACTGTCTCTGGCCATGCAGGGTGTTTTCCGTGGTTTCAAAGACACAAAGACACCATTATATGCTACTGGTAAGAACATATAGTGATCATGTCCTTATTTTGGTTGGACATGAACTTTGATTACAGTCAAGAAGAATATTTGAAGTTTAATGTGCCTGACATTGCTAACATTTCTTGTTTCTTTCAGTGGTTGGAGATGCAGCAAACATCATACTAGACCCAATTTTGATGTTTGTTTGTCACATGGGTGTCACTGGCGCAGCAGTTGCCCATGTCATTTCCCAGTAAGTTTCAGTGTATTACCAGTTTTAGCATCATCACAGCTGCTGCATTTCAGTGATCAGTTTCACCTAATTTTTCTCACTTTTTGTTATTGCAGGTACCTGATAACCATGATACTGTTGTGCCGGCTCGTCTGGCAAGTTGATGTTATCCCGCCTAGCCTTAAATCCCTCAAATTTGGGCGGTTTCTTGGATGCGGTGAGATACCATTGGGATACTGAAACTGGATAGCATCTCCTTAACTGAACCTTGAGAATGATACTGAATTCCCTTTCTTTTTTTCAGGATTCCTGCTGCTTGCAAGGGTTGTGGCAGTGACTTTCTGCGTCACGCTGGCGTCGTCATTAGCCGCTCGCCATGGACCTACCATCATGGCGGCCTTCCAGATCTGCTGCCAGCTCTGGCTCGCCACATCTCTTCTTGCTGATGGACTTGCCGTCGCTGGACAGGTCAGAACTCAGATTATCATGTTCTAATCTCACAGATGTGTTCATGGAGCAGCTGTCTTCATTTTTCTGAAAGTGTGATTAACTGGTCTTAATTGTGAATGACTGACTGATTGCAGGCAGTTCTTGCAAGCGCGTTCGCCAAGAATGATAAAGGCAAGGTTGTTGTTGCGACATCTCGTGTACTGCAGGTAAGTCACAGTTTGATCTTTCAGAATATTGTTCTTGTCACTTCTCCTTTTTTATTGATAGAACAGAGATCATGCTGTTAGTATTGTTCTCATCACCTTGCAGCTGAGCATTGTTCTTGGCTTGGGTCTCACTGTTGTGCTTGGGGTTGGCATGAAGTTTGGGGCTGGAATTTTCACAAAGGACATAGACGTGATCGATGTCATTCACAAAGGCATCCCTGTAAGAATATCTGGCTAGATGTTCAGAGAGTAGCTACATGTTTAACTATTTTCCAAGATTCAGAAATTGACTGATAGCTTCGTTTTGGGTTCAGTTTGTCGCTGGCACACAGACGATAAATTCCCTGGCCTTCGTGTTCGATGGCATCAACTTCGGAGCATCAGATTACACATACTCCGCTTACTCCATGGTAAATCTAAATCGCACATGAACTCTGAAAATTTCACTAAAACATTTCATCTCTGAAACTCTTCCTAACAATGAATCAATCCTCCAATGAAAATCTTCAGGTTGGTGTGGCTGCTATCTCCATACCCTGCCTAGTATACCTTTCTGCTCATAACGGATTCATCGGTATATGGATCGCATTAACGATCTACATGAGCCTGAGGACCATAGCTAGCACTTGGAGGTATATCAGCATAGGATATACTACAACCTTATCCTCTCTTCATTGCAGCCATTTCTTCAGTAGCTCTTAGCTCTTAGCCTTTAGGACTCATATACTAGGTTGCTAATTACTTCTGCTCTATCTGCAGGATGGGGGCAGCAAGGGGGCCATGGGTGTTCCTCCGGAAGTGATGGGTTTTCGTGGTGATTATTATTAATCCTCAGCGTTTTGCTGGTAGATAACCATGCATACTAGCTCTCATGTAATTAAAAATAAGTACAGTTCTTAGCGTATGTCGTGGTGTCGAGTTTATTGCTTCGTGATCATATCTGACTCATTGTGGGGGAGAGGATACACCGTTCTTTGGTGTTTGTTGTGTGCCGGCGATGGCAATTGTTTCTGTGATATATGATACTCCGTATTAAGTATCATACATTAATTAGTACATTGGATCATCTGGTCTCTTGTTTGTTGTCTATCTATTGATTTATTTTGTGGCAATATCTGTCTTTGTTAAACGAAAAAGAGTGACATATGCAGAGTGAGACTACCAAGTACTAGTATCAAGCTACTGACAGGGAGAGAAAAGCCAGCCAGAATTAGGCCGGCCAGCTTGGGAACCATGTTGTTAGTAATGTAAACACAGACTGATGAGAGATCTGCTTAAACTTTCTGTTAAGATCCTGACGAAATTTTATCTAGCTTGCCCTGATCACTATCACGGATGTTCAGTTGCATATTGAGCAAAGCATCTGGCTATCCAAGCTGTTGCAGTTTGTAAATAACACAAACTTGATCCTTTCTGAACTTGTTTAGACGTAGGAACAGATAGTCCACGTTTTTTTTTAAAAAAAATGTATACACATAGGAGTATATCGGAATAGAACTCCCTCCGTGAAATTTAAAATCATCATGCGAACTTTTGGGGCATTGGAACCGACACAGAAGTACTAGTAGTGAATTGACACAGGATGAATTCTTTACCCAACTTTCTCAACTCACATCTTTTTTTTTCACGCGCACATTTTTCAAACTGCTAAACGATGTGTTTTTTACAAAAAAAAAAAATTCTATACAAAAGTTATTTTAAAAAATCATATTAATCTATTTTTTTAAAAAAAATTAGTAAATACTTAATTAATTATGTGCTAATGAGTCGCTCCGTTTTTCATGTGAAGGAAATATTTTCCCAAAGCTCCCAAACGAACACAGCCACAGAAGTAGTACTAGTACTATATTAACAACTAGTAGTAATTTCGTAAAAAACAAACTTCTCAATTAATCCAGTAATAGTAACACATTAATGCAACCTGAAATATGCTCCTACATTATAATACGTTGAACTGAAGGTCAAAACTAATAATGTTTGGCTAGAAGAATTCTAGAAAGACCCACAAACATTTAGAGAGGAAGTATGTGCTCAAGAAATTCACATTTCATGCATCGTGGTACACAAACCAAGTGTCAAAGCTACAGATGTACATCAGCAATTTCTGTCTCAAATTATATCAAAATTTGAAGTAGATAGTAAAAACAGCACGCATACCAGTTACATGGTGAATCTTTGAGGCCATCAAAATATAAAAATTTGCGCTTCCAGACCACAATGAGTGAGGCAGCACTACGCTTCTAACTTTATAAGGAGTGAGGCAGCACTACACAATGAGTGAGAGCGACGAAATAAGCATCAGACTTCAGATGTGAATGGATATATCTCATGCTATCCTTATACTCCAATCATCTATAACTCGAACATTGGGCTTCCGTATTGTTGGTGCAACAGAACTCGAACCGCTTCGTAGACTAATAGGCCCCAATTCAATATCCATTTCATGATTTCCAGGTTCAATAATAGCCTTCTTTGATCCCGATGATAACCCAAGGATTATAATTCTTTCAATCACGCACTCAGTCGAAAATTTCTTGTTGCCAAGATTTTTGAGTGCGATATTCATGGAAGTTAGCTTATTGTCTGCAAATACAAAACGACGATGGATGAATGCCCCTTGCTGATAATCATAACTCTTCCCATCATCCACATAGAGCTCGCCTTCTGCCGCACGTGAGCTATTGAGCGCTATCACCTGATCATTGCAAAATAAAAAAGTTAGCTAGTCTCTTTTGTGTCTGGACATACTTAAGAATGTAGCTACTCTAAACAGATTGGTGGACTCATACATATAGCAGGTGTGCATGCCTAGATGTTGCATTTGCATATTCCAATGCTCAATTCAAGCAATAAAATCACAGCAGCCTTTGTACAAAAGACCAAAAGTGTAGTAATTTCAGCAAAGAGCAAACATTGGAATATGATATACTGGTGCATCATAATAACAGAAACTAGTAGGGAACTGGGAAGTAGCTAGCTGAGAAAGGTGAACATGTAACTTTCCTTTATTACAAGCATAAAGAGACACCAGGCAGATATTTTACATGTTCATGGCTATTTGCACATCAAATAGATAATCAATGGAATTATGAGTTGCCAAATGAAATCAAAGAACAAGACATATACTAAACAGGTTTAAACATACCAGGGTGTATGGATCATTCACCATCTGAGTAGAACTGCGCCTGAATCTATCCTTTCTTGGCACAATAGTACCTGCCCTTTGGAAACTGGGAATGCTATCTTCTGGAACTTCTAGCTTGTGTGACACACTACCCTTGTATGGAGATCCATTTCTCAAGTCATACCATAACTCCTTTCCAGGAAGGTACACTGACACAGATTTCTGGCCCTGCATGAAGTCATACTATATTAAACGCATGTTTTGGCAAAATATGAATTAATACTGAAAACATATGTGGTACGACTTGCCTCTTCGTAAATTCCTTGGGCTAAAAGGCTTGGCCCAACCATAAAAGCCTCACCATTATTATATGTCTCTTTGTCATCCGGAAATTCTAACCATAAAGGACGCATCACAGGAACACCAGTTACACTAGCCTCTCTGAACAGTGTGTAATAGTATGGCAGCAAAGAATATCGCATATGAATCGCCTCCCTCATGAGAGCAGTTCTTCGCTCTCTGTAGTAAGTACAGTGAATATGTTAGTCTTGAAAAGAACTGCATTTGTGATTTGTGCTTCTTAAACTAAATTTCTCAATGCAAGTTTAGATCATGGTGATTGATTTTCCTCAAGTGTGGCCATTTTTAGGGAAACTATCAATCTTTTAGATTTTAGAGAAAAGGAGTATAAACCAATCTCTTTACAAAAGTATGAGGCTTACCCAAATAACCATGGCTCACGTCTCTTGGTGTCATGATGAGCATGACCTCTAAAGAAAGGATAAAATGCTCCTACTTGGTACCAACGCACCAAAAGATCAGGTTCTGGGTTGCCAAAGAATCCACCAACATCAGCACCTGTCAAAGCTCCAGCTGTTAGAAAGCCATTCGAAATAAACATTATTGATGTGAAGCTTTCAGGAATGTCCACCCACCAGAGAAGGTCATGCCAGTAAGACCAAGAGTTAAAACCATCGGAATAGAAGATTTAAGGTGGTCCCAATCTGCAGAGTTGTCACCTGTCCAAATTGCTCCATACCGTTGACTTCCAGCAAAGAAGGCCCTTGACAGAACGAACGGCCTATCTTTCCCTTCACCTCTCTTAAGAAGTCCATCTGCTGTAGCCATATGGAAGTAGTATCCGTAGGCATTGTGCAGTTCTCTGTGCTCAACATCCCCATGATGTATTGCATCCCTTGGCATGGTTACCTATTCAAAGAAGCATATTTAAACAAGATTGGTCCACATGCAAGATGTTTCAATTGTGTTGCTTACTTTATCATCACAACGTAATCCTATCTTACTATAAAGTTACAACCACTAAATCTTAAAGCTCAACATGCAAAGATGTCACATCATCATACACTAGCAATTATTAATCTTAAACATTATGCAAGCATGCTATGTTATCTATAATTCTATAATTTAATAAATTTTAGAGCTTTAAAACGCAAGCATGCTATGTTATCAATAATTCTATAATTTATTAAATTTTAGAGCTTTAAAATGCAAGCATGTTAAATCATCATCCCACATAATTCACATAATATTTCAATCTCTCTCTCTCTATCATTTTTTGTAATATCCTATATACCTATATAATTCATCCTCACTTAGTTAATGTTATTTCTCTCCTCCCATTAAACAATATCACATCAATTATTTTTAGCCCTTAGATGATTAATCTATGGTCCAAATTATCTCTCTCCTTTTCTTCTCTCTAAGCCATATCATCTCAATTGTTTTTAGCCCTTAGATGATTAATCTATGGTCCAAATTATCTCTCTCCTTTTCTTCTCTCATAAAGCCACATCATCTTACTTTTACATTTGAATCATCATACTATATACTATTTAAATTATTGTAAACCACATCAACTTATGTAAGCTAATGTCGTCTAGCTATCTTACACATTATTTCTACTTATTGTTATCATACTAAACTCCCGCAGCAACGCACGGGGTTTCACCTAGTTAATAAGATTTTGCAATACAGTTGCATACCTCAGGGCCATTGAAGACTGATGGTTCATTCATGTCATTCCAGATATACAATGTTGGCGTTGATCCCTTGTAGTTTTCATAGGAGAACTTGTCAGCCCACCACTCTTGTATCTCAGGGTTTAACATGTCAGGATATGACGATGCCCCAGGCCAGCACCACCCATCGAAGTCTTTCCCAGTCGCATCTTTCACATAGTACCCCTTAGCAGTAGCTTCCTCATGGAGGTGGAACGAACTGTCTCGCTTGATATGTGGGTCTACAATGGTAACCATCTTCCTCCCCTTATCTGCTATCTTCCTTTGCATCACCTCTGGGTTAGGGAATGCTGAATGATCCCATGTAAAGTACCGCTTGCCATCTGTGTGTTCAATGTCAAGCCAGAGCACATCATATGGAATATCATGCTCATCAAACCCAGAATCCACTCCGGCAACGTCCTCCTCATCACGGTAGTTCCAGCGGCACTGGTGATACGCCACCGCAAACTGCTGTGGCATCGAGGGTGTGCCTGTGACACTGATGTACTGCTTGATCACATCCTTCGGCTCAGACCCAACAAAGAAGAAGGCATCAACAACACCAGCCTCAGCCATCCATAGTGTGTCGATCCGCCCATTCTCTGTGGACGCGGCTCCATCCCACCCTGGTGCAAGCACGTCGATCTGCATCTCCGCAGCGTTGAGCCAGAAGAACCCCGAGGATGCACCATCACCGTGCGCGATCATGAAGGGAATTGACCCATACAACCCGAAAGGCGACTCGTGAAGATACTCAAACACGTCGAGGTTGAAGAGGCGATAGGGCTCGGACTCCTCGACCCCGGGGCCGCGGGTGGGGCGGAGGGCGAGCGAGGTGGAGCCGTGCTCGGGAAGGCCGTAGACGAAATCGGCGCCATAGAAGGAGACATCGAAGGTGATGGACTGCGGGCCGCGGGGGCGCGTGTCGGTGTGGCTCCGGAATTGCTCCTCCCATGTCTCGCCCTCCGGCTTGGACTCCTGCAGCGGCTCGAAATCGAAGAGGCCGTGGGAGTTGAAGGAGAGGACGGGATCGCCCGAGCCGGCGCGGCGGACGGTCAGCTCGAACGGATCGTGCTTGACGACGACGTCGACGTCGGAGGACAGCGCGAAGGTGGAGACGCCCCCGGCGGAGGTCTTGGGCTCCGGGAGGTGGAGCGTGCGTGCCTCGACGTCGGGGAGGAGCACGTCGGGGACTTGGAAGCGGCGGTGCCGCGGCGTGTTGGCCGAGTAGTCCTCGTCGATCTGGAGGCGGATCGCGTGCGGGGGCAGCGCGGAGAGGCGGAGCAGGAGCGGGCGGAGGCGGGACGGGTGGGAGAGCGACGCCGTGAGCGATCCGTCGGGGGTGACGGCGAGCGAGGCAGCGTCGAGGGAGAGCGGCGCGTCGAGCGAGTGCGGGGCGCGGGTGCGCGCGCGCTTGCAGAAGGGGGTCTGGTTGCAGTTGCGGAACTCGTCCTTCTTCCAGGCGCGCGCGGCCGGGGAGTAGGCGAGCAGCAGGAGGAGGAGGAGGGAGAGGACGGCGACGCGGCGGAGGCGCGGCCGCGGCGGCGGATCCATGGCCGCGGCGGCGTGGGGGCGGGTGGATCTGGGCACACGATACTGTGGACTCGCGTGCTCCTGGAAGCCTGGGCGGAGTGATGGGGCTGGACGAGTCGACTCGCCGCACGGTGGACGCGTGTGGTGGGCCGTGACCATCACGTTTTTCACAGGCCGATTGGGCCAAATGCCCAAGTCTCCCGAGACGAGCCGGCCCAATTAGCGTAAACACGATGCAAACTGACGAGGATTCTTGCAACACAATTCGACTGTGTTCTATGGCACGCCACATATGTTAGCCTGAATGCATCATCATTGTATTAATCGATGTGTATACATACAGCATGCACTCGCTCTCCTTCTCTCTCTCTCTCTCTCATCTAGCTTGCCATCTAAGTCACTCGTCGTCGCCAAAGCAGCGGTGCACATGTAACACAGTTGTGCTCTCATGATGGTGCATAATGGAGCGGCGCACGGGTTGTGACATTGTTAGTGGTCAGGCTTACCAAAAGTGCAAACACCTTAGGAGCTTATTACACCGGCGAGCCCACCAAAATCCAGTGGCGGAGGACGGAGAAAAAAAGAGGTATGATGGACTAGTGCAGAGTCAATACACAATAAGAAGGGAAAAAACACCATTATCTCAATGACAGATATTATACGGCACTAATTACACATAATAAATCGACATTCATCACCGCAACAAGCCAATAGCCACAACCATAGTATATCTATAAACATGTGTAAATAAAAAAGTAAACACTGAAAAATACCTCAACCAATTAAGTTTTAGCAGTACATCACAAATACATCATGTCAATAAGTAGAGAATAGATCTTGTTAACCCGTTTGTAATCTACCAAACAGAGAGCAAAGATAGATTTTTAGTGCCGCATTTGACATGGATGAAATAAGAAATATCAAGTGCAATGGGATGTGAAAGCATACTACACTTGACTGCATTGCCGCGGCTGCTTGTAGGCTTGCTGCCGCAGCGTAGCTGAACTGCCCAGTTGCCCTGCGCAGCTGCACTCCAAGCGTCTATCGCGGCGTCGTTGAGGCCCTGCCTGTTGGCTGCCTGCCTTGCGCGGTGCCCCAATGCGCCGGTTGCCACTCGCCGCACGCCCACGCCGTGCTCTTCCGACGCCGACGGCCGATGTGACAAGAAGAGAGATATGAGCAAACATGAATTGGGGATCGAGCTAGGGTTGTTCAGCCCGTCAACATTTTGACCATATTAACAAGGGGAAACTACAGACTCGTTAATGGGCCTAGGGTGCGGGCATGAGGCCCAACAGCTCGAGCGCCTCCTCAGCGAGTTCTCGCGCTCGCGTGTCTCGGCAGCGGCCAGCGGCGGTGCCGTGCATGCGCTCGCGTCCGCGGGGTAGGGGTACTCGAGGGCCCGGACGAGGTATGGCATGCATTTTCAAAGCGTAGCAGGCATGCAATGCAATCGATTAATCCTGCATTACTTTGTTCGAATTATTATGTTCTAGCACTAAGCTTTCGCGGAGACTAATCGGTTTGATCCTACTTGAAGTGGAAGGCTATATGGCATATGCTCCAGTTTGGCAGCCATAATTGTAGCGAGTTAGTACTAGTTGTGATTAGCAGAGGCCAGACCGGTGTTCCATCTTCACAGAAAGCGGCTCATGGGCAGGTAATTGTTGTGCAAAACTACAAAAGGAGGTTGATAAAGGTGAGGCCCATGCTAAATTGCGGCATGTGTACTCATCACTTGCTACGTTTTCACTGCCAAGTGCTAACCATCATGGACACTCGCCACGACGCCAACTGGGTCACTCGATGAACTCCATCCTGCCATGCGCTAACGTACACTTTATTTGCAGCTGATTCACATTAAAAAACGTGAGCTTAACTGTCCTACTAAATAAGCGATCGATCACATTTTGACGTGCAAAGCGACGCAAAATTCTAGCTCCGGTTTCCACTCGGCTTCGATCGCGACGGCGACATGGCGGCCGGCACGGGCATTGGCGCGGACGAGCAAGAGATTCCTCTGTTCCACCCTTCCCCGTGCGCCTACTACGTGCAGAGCCCCTCCGCCGCGTCGCACACGCTCAGCCACCCGGCGTCGGAGTCCACGGCGATCATCCTCTCCCCGTTCCCCGACGCAGCGTTCGCCGCCCCGCGCCACTCCCGCGTCGACGCCGCGCACGACCACGACCAGGAGGCGTCCCGCCTCACCCTGTCCCGCTACTCCTCCTCCCGCGGCTCCAACAACTCCTTCCTCGCCGCCGACAAGAAGCTGCCTGCCGGCGGCCACCGGGGCCGGCAGGTGCTGAGGGTGCTGTCGGGGCGGTCAAGCGGCGGCGTCGACGACGACGAGGAGGACGGCGAGGGTGCGAGGAGCGGGGCGTGGAGGTACGTGAAGCTGGACCCGGACGCCCCCTGCTGCTGCATCGTGTTCCAGGTGGCATGGAGGGTGGCCGTCAGCGTGGCGTTCGCCCTGCTCGTCTTCTTCGTCGCCACCAAGCCCCGCGACCCGGGCGTCTCCTTCAAGGTCGGCAAGATCCAGCAGTTCAGCCTCGGCGAAGGGCTGGACGGCTCCGGCGTGATCACCAGCTTCCTCAGCTGCAACCTCACCGTCGTCATGATCGTCGACAACCACTCCAAGGTGTTCACCCTGCACGTCCGCCCGCCGCGGCTGGACATGTCCTTCGGCCGCTTCACCTTCGCCACCTCGCAGGAGGGGGAGGGGTCCTACTACGACGTCGCGGCGGGAGGCGCGAGGACGGTGAGGCTGTTCGTGGCGGCGGAGGGGAAGCCGATGTACGCGGCGGGCCGCGGCATGCAGGACCTGCTCGAGTCCGGCGACGGGCTGCCGCTCGCCGTCACGGTGAGGGCGCGGTCTCGCTACCGGATGGTGGGGAGCCTGGTCAGGTTGAGCTACCGTCACGACACCCTGTGCGTCGTGCGCCTCAGGAGGACGCCGCGGCGGAACAATGCCATCGACGCCAGCGGCTACACCTGCTCCGCCACGAGATAGAATAGCCTCCTGCTGTGTGTTGTTTACGTCCATATGGTGGCTAGTGTAATTTATAATCTTCTTGCCGATACTAATCACAAATAATTTATGTTTTAGATATCGACATGGTCTGTTTGGGGAGCGGCAGATTTCGAACATCCGGCGAGAACAGAGAGATTCTAGATAGTAATTTATTTTCTAGATTATGTGGCCACCGAGTAATCTGAAAAAGAACCCGAACTGTATAAAAGTTGTAGACTATGGGAGTAGATGCAATTGCAAAAGCTACTCCAAACAGGCTCGTCCAGCCCTCAGCCTGTCACAAGTCACAACTATTTAGAGTGCAAAACTCGAAACGCTAGGGTGAGTAGCGTCCGAACTGTCATCAATGATCCGTTCGTCGGAAGACGTGGTTCGGTGGACGAAGCGCATCTCGGCGCTGGCGAGGAGCGGACGCGCGGCGGAGGCGGTGGCGGCGTTCGCCAGGATGGACGCGGCGCCGAACGCTCTCACGCTCGCGAGCGTCCTCCCGGCGTGCGCCAGGCTGGGGGACCTCGCCCTGGGCCGGGCAATCCACGGGCTCTGGCTCCGGCGCGGGGGCGGCCACGGCGCCAACCCGATCGTAGATAACGCCGTGCTGGATGTATACGCCAAGTGCGGAGCCCTCGTCCGCGCGCGCCGCCTGTTCGACGAAATGCCGGAGAGGGACGTATTCGCCTGGACCACGATGGTGTGGGGGCTCGCGAGGAGCGGCCGCCCTCAAGACGCCGTCGCGATGTTCCGGGCGATGCTTTCCGACGGCGACGCCGCGCCGAACGATGCCACCGTGGTCAGCGCCCTGCACGCCGTGGCCACCTCCGGTTCTCTGGTCAGCTGCAAGACGCTGCACTCGTACGCCATGAAGCAAGGTCTCGGAGGCGAGCTGGTCGTTGGCAACGCGCTGATCGACGCCTACGCCAAGTGCGGGGACGCCTGGTTGGCGTTCAAGGTGTTCGTCGAGCTCCCGGAGAAGGACATGGTTTCCTGGGGCACCATCACGCGGGGCATGGCCGTGCACGGCCGGTACAGGGAGGCGTTGCAGCTCTTCTCTCTGATGCTGCGGCGAGGGGTCCGGCCGGACTGCGCCGTGTTCTTGGCGCTGCTCACCGCCTGCTGCCACGCCGGGCGGGTGGACCAATCGCTGCTGTTCTTGGGCGCCATGGCGAGGGTGTACGGGATCTCGCCGCGGCGAGAGCACTACACGTGCGTGCTGGACGCCTGCGGCCGAGCCGGGCAGCTTGACAGAGCTGTAGAAATCTTCCGGCAAATGCCCGTGGAATACGACGCCGAGAAGGCGCTTGGAGTTTACTGCTCCTATGCGTTATCGAACGGCGTTGCCGGTGTCGCCGGCGAGCGGCTGTCGGAGTTGTTCCTCGACGGAGAAGTGGACGCCGGAGGAGGCACATATGCTCTCATGTCCAAGTCGCTCGCTGATGCAGGAAGGTGGGAGGATGCGTGTGCTGTCCGTGAGAGGATGACCACAAGAAGGATTGAAAAGGTAGCTGCTTGCACCTGGATTTAAGTATAGCATCGCTCTGCATCACCACCAAACATTAACTCCTTGTTAACTTTTCAGTTGAGCCGTTCATATAGCTAGACAGAAATTACATTGGTGTAAGAAAAAACATTTGCAGGTAAACAATTCGATTGGAGATTTTAGTTACAAGTTGCAGAAGATGCCGTGTCCAACAGTCAACACCTGAATTTGTCTCGTACCATCGCAAAAAAAACAGAGTTGGAAAATACCATCGTATGTGTCATTCACATGTGGATCCAAGCTCCACATGTCATTCTCACGTATGACGGTGTTTTGCAACTCACAAATCTTTACAATGGTATTTTTCAAAATTTTCAGGCAGTAAACAGTAGGTAAACAGTAGGTGTGAGAGCTCCACCCACAACTCAGAAATGGTAGTTACTATTACAGTGCCATCTCAGGAGACAGGAGTAACAAGGTCCATCCAACAAACCCTTATGCTAGTTACAGTATGACATTCTCATTCTAACAGTACATCACTTTCCAACTAGGGCACATCGAATGTATATTGTATAGTTATGTGATTTATCATATCCAAATGGGCAGGCAAATCTAAGTAGGTTGATGCGCACCTAGCAGCTTCCACACACCAAATGAAAACGAAGATGGTCCAGTAACCAGTTACTCGGGTAAAATGATAAGTTCACATCACCGATCTAAAGTTGAATGAACATGTGTGTTCATACAGCGCATGCTCTCAGACTTCTTATGAAATGAGTACACTTGACAAATGTGTGACCATCCCTTCCTTTCCAAGGTTGCATTTGATGAGTACCTTTGACCTGTAATAGGGAGACCACAATGATGAGCATGATATTTTGATGCAAGAATGTATCAGCAATGTTCAACAATTGAAACAGTTATGTACACAGCATAATTCCATAGCTTTCTCTTGTTGAAGTTAAGTGGTATTGAGATCCCTCCAATATCACATATCAAGTATTTGATAAGTTGGTAGAGGAAATGATGCACCAACTTTCTGCTTTTGTTTCCTGATTGAAGTAAAAGCTGAAATATTAAAATGTGTCCAGTATTCCCATAGTACTTGAGTTAAGAGTTTAAACTTTGGATGTACTGTACTACTGTTCTCGTCAACCTTGGGTTGGGGAGTCTAACATTCATGAGGTACAACATCAGCAGAACATTTTTCCAGAAAGCACATGTCTTCATGTTCATTTGGATATTTTATTGTACAAGTGTTCTTTAAAACAAATTCTATTTGATAGCTACCTCTAATATCACACATATTCCAGATTTTCCTACCTATTTAACTGATGATAATGTCACACAGAAGAATTTACATTCGATGTGCCTAACTATCGGGAGAACGATACCTTGGTTGAGAACTTGATAATGTCAACAAGTGGATCATTCCAGCATATTATCTATACCCATGTCTCATCACCATCGGCTCCTACTTCCTACTCAAGGGACGGACATTTCAGATCATTAGGTGATTGTCACCATCAATAAGCAAAAGAAAGTTAGCTTTGATTTTTTTAATAGAACCTGAGGCTTATTGAAGTTTCTATTGAAGGGTCAAAATTACAACAAAAGGACATGTAAATCTCCAAAAACATCTAGTACAACAATGATTTTCTTTCACAAAAAAAAGAGATGGTATAATACAATGATTTCAGCATAGGGATTGCCCTTGAGGGAATAAAAAACAGAACAAGCCAAAAAAAAGGCATACCTCTCTGTCCATTATTTATCTAAAAAGCACATTTAAACTTGATAGCTTCGAATGGACTCCTCAAATCTAAGTGGCATTTGTCCAAACTCAGCTATTCCTCCCCTGAAAACCTAACAAGGATTATAGATAATATACTTTCTGGCGCCAACTGACCTCATGAAAGATGATTATCTCTGACGCAGCAATAGTCAGCCATTGATTGCTTAGCAGAGAACAAAACCAAAATGAGTTTCACATAATCATACTGTTTTGTGCTCCATCACTGCTTGCCATATGTTATTATAATGTCAAGTATAGGTGAAATTTGATAAAAATTGTCACGCCGACAGTACCCCTCCCAGCAAAATACCCTAACCAATGGGCTGATAATGGAAGCATCTAGCACAATTCCTTTACAGCGTATTTCAAAGAGTAACTTCAGTAACAGTTTCATTTTTTTTGCTTTTACCAACCAATTATTCAGACGAATAAGATGATCAGGCACCAAACCATTTACCAAAGAGTCAAGAAGAAATCCTTTTGCCTCGCCAAACTTTCGCTCTTTACATAAACTATCAATCAGCATTGCATCAGTAAAACTATTTGGAATAACATCCCTATTGATCATATCTGTACGAGTTTGCTGAACCCTGTCTAAATCCCCAGCTATGCAGAACCCATGAATCAAGGTATTGAAAGCCACAACATCATACTTAATCCCCTTATTTTCTATAAGGCACTTTGCCAGCCGAAGTTTCCCAGCTCGGCAGAGGCTCCGAATTGCAATGGTAAAACTAAACTTATCTGGTCCAATGCCCTTCTTCAACAGATCAACCAGCAGCTTCAAGACCTTGGCAAAATCATCAACGTCACAAAGCCTACTCATCAGAGTGTTATAGCAAAACACATCAACATCCCAACCCAGTTCTTCACTATGTTCCAGCAAGCACACTGCTTCCGAAAACATTGCGTTTCGGCACAAGCAGTCGAAGAGAATATGCACTGTCTCAGCCGTCACGGACAGCCCTCTGCTGCGCATGATATCTACTTGACGAAATGCCTCGTCCAAGAACCCCATCCTGCACAGGCCAGACATATAAATGTTATAGGTAACAGCAGTTGGCATCCACCCTTGCGACTCACTTTCCCCTAAGATCATTTCCACCACGCTGAATTCCCCAACACGGCAGAGCCCCTCAATGAGCACGGTGTATGATACATCATCCGGTGGGCAACCGTTCTGGATCATCGTATCAACTAATCTCCCTGCCTCGAAGAACCTTCCCTGCTCACAGTAAGCACGTAGAATCGCGGTGAAGGAGCGAGCGGTGGGTCGCGGCCCGTTCTCGAGCATGTGGTCGAGGAAGCCCAAAGCCTCCTGCACCAGCCGAAAGTCGCAGAGCATCGAAATGATCCAGTTGTAGACGGCGGCATCGGGGGAGCAACCCAAGGCCTCCATGGCGCGGAACACGCTGTCCACGAAGTCGAGCGCCTCGCGCGACGACTTGAGCAGCGCGGTGAAGGCGGAGGCGGTGGGTGGGACGCCGGACTTGAGGAGCGAGGCGAAGGCGGCGCGCGCGGCGAGGGGCCGCCCGGAGGCGGCGAGCGAGGAGATGAGCGTGGTGAAGAGTGGAGCCGTAGGGGCAAAGGGCAGGGAGCGGAAAAGGCGGAGGACCTCGCCGTGGCGGCCGGCGCGCGAGTAGGAGGACATGAGGGCGTTGTAGGCGGCGGGGTGGGGGAGGCGGGCACCGAGCCGGCGGGCGGCGAAGGGGAGGAGGGGGAGGCGGTGAGGGAGGCGAGGGCGGAGAGGAAGGAGGAGAGCTTGGGGTCGTGGGAGCACCGGCGGGGGAGCGTGGGGCGGAAGGGCATAGGCGGCGGCCGGCGGCGACAGGGGTGGGAGCGCCGGTGTTTGGTCGGCCCTGGGGGTTTTTGACTTTGGAGGGGTTTTGGGGTGGCGTCTCGAACTGGGCCGCTCTATTGTTTGTGCGCCGAGATAGATGGCTTGCGAGTTTTGAGGATTTCAGCCTGGATGCCAAAGGGGACCTTAGACTTTTAATTTGCTTGGCTTGTTCTGTTTAGGAATAAGTCCACATCGACCCCCTCGAATTTACATTCAATCTAATTCGTATCCCTCAATCGTAATACCAGATATCTTAAATCCTTAACTATTGAAACCAGTGCAAAATAACTCCCTCGATGATTTTGAAGGTGGTTTCTGGCTGACGTGGCTCGTTGACTTAGTCTAACCGTTGAGTCAGCATGTGGAGCCCACAAATCATCCTATGTCTCCTTCCCTTCTTCCTCCTCCATCTCTCTCCCCCCCTCTCTATCTCTTTCCCCTTTTGTTCCATTCCCCTTCTCCACAAAAGCAAGATGGCGGGAGGACGAGGAGAGTGGGAGTGACGGCGACGATGGCAAGAGGATGAGGAGAGCACACGTTGCTGCCGACCACCGGGAGCACGCTAGAGAGGTCCTCAACCAACCGCCAACAACCAGCACGCTAGAGGTCGCCACCTCCCATCGCCCTTCACCCGTCGTCCCCACTGTCGTAGCAGCCATAGGCGACGTCACGTCATCGGGCCCTTATCGTCGTGCCCTTGCTGCCAAACACAGCCGCCACCAGTGCCAGGACAAAAGGGGTCGGGTGGGAGAGAGAGGAAAGCTCCACCGCCGCTCCCTGTCATCATCGTCCCGTCATTAGCCACCGTGTGCCAAGAAGAAAGGAGGAGAGAGGGGGAGAGAGAGGGGTTGGTAGAGGGAGGGGATGACATGTGGGCCCAACTTATTTTTTAAATTCATTTGATGATTGGACTGTCATGTGGATGCCACATCAGCGAAAGTCACTCTTAAAACAACTGAGGGAGTCATTTTAAACGGTTTTAATAGTTAGGGGAGTCGTTATATTTGGTTTTACGATTTAGGTATACGAATTAGATTTGATCTATATTTTTTTCCTTTTAGCAAGGCGTGTTTGGACTAGACTCGGCCCGATATCTTTCGGGCCCAACCCAATACAAGCAGTCAAATCTTAATATCGTGAATAATTTTGATATAAAGATGACAATTCGTGCAAAACAATTTCATATTGTTATACTTTTAGTATATCTTATAAATATATTGATTGCAAAAAATGACTATTAGACACGTTCATTGAAGCTTAGGAATATATTTTAAGCTAGCAAAATAAAGGTGTTTTTGTTTTACAATGGGAAGAAAAGACGAGGTAGTTTGAGGAAAAGAGAGTTTGGTACGTATGACAAGTGCATAGCGCAGATCGCCACTACTCATCTTCCTTGGCTCAGCCAATGCAACCGAAGTAGAGGATCAGAGAAACACTCAGATACCGGTTACGATAATAACATGGTGGCTCACCTAAGGGAAGCGATAGTCCGTGCAGGTGTCAGCTCAAGGGCTCAACTATGATCGGATTTTGGTAGGATCATGTCGTATATATGATCTGGTTTCGAGAACGGACCGAAATTTAGTTTCAGATAGTGAAGTACCATGTTGCATGACCTATTCCTTTTTAGGTTCCCAATCCCATGCGCCACGGGCAAAAGTACGAAAACACTTCATATTTTTTTAGAAAATTATGTAGTATATATAAGATTTTATTTTACCGCTCTAAAAATGGAGTATATAGTGCGTCCGCGCGCTCCCTCCCTCACGCTCGTATAGTACGTGCATATATATGCAGTGCGAAATTACACCGACCTCTGCCGAGAAAATGAAAATGGTTAACGCAAAACTCCTGTTCCAAGTCACATGGTCATGAAGTAATAATTAATATATCTCCGTAGAACTTTATCTCCGTACGTTACAAATGCATGCGTGCTGTCCAATTAAAAAGAACGGAGGTACGCATGCACTGCACTGACGATAGAACGTGATTGCTGTTGGTCGGTGAATGAAACCAGAGCGCGCGCACAGTACAGCCACAGGTACGGTGCATATGCCAATCAACAATCACGTTGCAGAAGCCGCACTGTTCCATGAACAGCTCCCCCGGATGCATCTATCGCTATCGCGACAGCTAAATGCCAACTGAAAAACTAACAGGGCGCACTCGCGATCTATATATAGGCTCACGAGCTAGCGCAACGCGCCAACACCGTACCCACCGCCACGCCGAAGCGCCCGAGCTCTCGCTCTCGGTCTGGCCGGGACACGGTCATGCGCCCCTGCCCGCCGTTGCGTGCATGGTCCACGGAATTTTGCACCCAATGAACGGACATGTGTGTGCCTCGCGCGGTGGACCGGCCAACGACGCCAAGCCGCGCGGTCATCTGCTTGCAGCTGCGGTTTTGGAGTTCTCTCCCCCGTTCTCCGAACTCTGCCTTTGCATGCATGCACCGCCGGTCAGGTACATGGCCGTGCGTATGTACCGACCACTCTCTTCGTTTTATATTATATAAGCTGTTTGTCCTTTTTAATTAAAATTTTTTAGTTTTGATTAAATTTATAGAAAAAAATTAGTAACATCTACGATACTAAATTAGTTTTATTAAATTTAACTTTGAATATATTTTGATGCAATGTTTGTTTTGTATTTAAAATGTTATTATATTTGGCTACAAACTTTGTCAAACTTAAAAATATTTGACTAAGAAAAAATCAAACGACTTATAATATAAAACGGTGAGAATATTTACTGTAAGCTTGTGAGTAGGTGGTAAACCGGTAAAACCCATAGGACGAGATGATTGCACCGCTGGTAACCGTTGAACCACTCTCGTATAACGAAATTAAATTTAATGTATGCTCCATCGTCAAATGTAAATGTCAGTCTTGACTCTAAGAAACCAAACATTGAGGATAATCATTTTTATATTCTTCAATATGTAATCTCCCGTACTTACTTACACTACTGACCTATCTGGTTTCGTCTTACTTATAAATTAATGCCTATAAATATTAGGTACACACAAATGAACTCTCAATAGACATGAGACAAAAATGTGTCACTTGGTCTTAGTCTTTTGAACGCATGTTATGGCTATACTCATGGGTACTTGTGTGTAAATGTGATGTGCGTGTGCGTGCAATAGAAAAAAGTCAATCATCCCCAAAAAACAAGTCGATCCACTTACAGAGTAGTACCACCTCCGTCCCAGATTGATTGTATTTCTAGAGAATTAATTAAGGACAGATTAGAAACATACACAAATAACCACAATAACCCTATTTAATGAACATACTGTATGCACATATTTCATATATAAACTTGATTAAAAGAAAAAGTGAATGGATGAGAGAAAGAACGAGTCAACGAGTGAGAAGATGAGATGAAAAAAAGACTATAAGACAATATATTTTGATGTAATTAATTTTATTGGGTTTTATATCAGTAGAAATATATTTTTTAGACAAAGGTCGTTAAAAGGTAAAAATACAATTACTACTCATGAAGCGAGAGAGAACTATATTTAAAGAAAGTGAGATCACAAAATGACCTTACAAGTCTATTCCTAACTAGTCGGACGCCATGCCAGGCGAAGCAGTTGGGAGAGGCCTGCACGTACAGCAGGCGAGACGAGAGTGGCGACCCGACCGACCGTACGCTGTCGCGGATCGGAGAGGATAGATACAGCTCGGCGTGCCGGCTTTTCCAGCTAGCGAAAGCTATAGCGCGGCGTATACTTGACATACAACATCATGTCAGTTTCGGTCGTCGTCAGTGAGCCAGTACATCGATCAAGCCATGGAGGGCCCGAGAGCTAGCCAGCCGTGCCAAATATGCACATACACATGGCTAGCTAGCGCTAGCTAGCTAAAATTATTGGCTATATATATGTATATTTTCGTTCTGTCCAGTCATGCACCCTCCTGATGGCCTGATCGACATCGATTCGATCTCAACTAACCAATCGCGCCATGGGGAAACCGTAAAACTGCCGTGTCAATCGATGGCGTCCTTGGCCCCTTTTGAGTTTTTTCTCTTCTTTTCTTTTCTACAGTTCTCTGACGGTGACGATTAATTAATGATCGAGCCAGATACGTATACGTATGTGTAGAGGGGAACCGACAAGATGTACGTGTACATACAGTAGAGGACTCGATTGTACATACGTACGTACGTCGAGCTCGATCTATATGTACGTATACGTGCCGTCTAGCTTGCTGTTCCATGCAGTAATGCTACGTACACATGAGTGTACACACATCACATACAGAGGCACGTACGCCGGCCGTAGCGAGTAATGGCCACCGGCCGGCCACAAGCTATAGCTTGGAGTATTATGTGTGAACGAACTCGTATAAGCACCAAGCACACTGTGACACTGTAGATATGCAGTAGCAGTACGTACTATTACACTATACACTACAACACGACAGTACCACCTGACTACATGACGACGCGTAACATATCTACACGCACGCACGTACATATAACCTGTACCTGCCGTGACCCACGTCTCGTACCGGCCTACTATTCTATCTTATAATGTAAGAGATTATTTTTTTTCTGATAATATTAAAGGTAGAGATAAAAGAGTAGGATGTCCCCATATTAAATAAAAGAGTAGTTGTTGATGGTTGATAGATAGTTCGGGGATAAGATTAGAAAAAATTTAAATTAGATTAGATTGATATGATAACTAATAGTACTGTCTTCGTCATAAAATAAATTTAATTTTCACTTCTTTCATGCATGCCAATACAAATAAAAAGACTAAAATACCATTACCTTCTTAAATCTCATTGCAACTATTTCTCATTTTATCTTTTTCTAATACAATTATTTTTTATTTTCAAAAACTATGATGCAATGATTACTGTAAAAATAAATTTATTTTGAAACAAATAAAATAAGCTAAAAATAAACTTATTATGAAACAAAAAAAATATAATATAAAATCTTTTATATTGTACAAAGTAGAAGATAAATTAGAGAGATAAAGTTTTTTGTATTATAGGACGGAGGTAATACTCTCACGTGGTCGGAAATACCTTTCGGCAGTCTGCGGCAATAGCTCTACCAGACTACCACTGCATTCATATGGGGCATGCATGTTCGTCAGAGGCTCAGTGCGAGCTAATAGCATGGTTGCATGCATGCGAGCAAGCAGATACACTGCTCGATCTTTGCCGGTCGATCGATCGATCTCGGCCGGCCGGCCACCTGCTGCTGCTACCACAAACAGTCGCCTCGAACAGTGCCCGGACCATACGCGCATGCAGCAGCCAAGCCGTGGTATATAGTACGGCCACGCTCCCCTCCTAGCTAGCTACGTCGACGCGGCGATGGGCACGGCTCGGTTGAAGGGAGGAAGGAGTAGAGGAGATGGTGTACCTGTGTGTGTGTGGTCCTGCAGGGAGGAGGCCGGGGGTGAAGAGATGAAAGAAAGTTTCGAGATCTCGACCCCGACAAGCCTATAACGCCGTGCCCATCGGCCGCAGCGCCAAAGCCTGTGACGGGGGATCAATTCGGACGCGTACTACCGCCCCGCGCACATTGATGGATCGATGCATGGATGGGGTCATACGCAGCGGCAGCAGCAGCGGCAGCAGCAGCAGGGTCCCCATTACACAATGCGTGCAAATGCATCGCCTCATGCGGATTTCGCACAGCTAGCAGCTAACCGCGAGATCCATCAACCGAGCCGACCCGACCCTAGCTCGATCGTTTGCTCCCCTCCAGCACAGTTCGTCGCGCGCATCGTGGCCGCGCGTGGGGAGGCTAGATAAGCTAGCTGCAGCAACGTACATGCAAGGAGAAGGCCAGATCGATCGCCAGCCACGTCGTTGCAATTAGTTAATTAGGTGATCTCCGGAAGATGTCACGTCCGTGCGTGCGCGTGCGCGTGTGCGTGTGCGTTGTCTCGTGCATTTTGAGGGGGAGAGAACGACGGCTGCATTGCAGGGAGGGGCTAGCGCTACTACCGTATGTAGGATTATTAGCACACTCAGATTGTTATGGAAACGGGAGCCATTACACGTACTGCGTAATGATGAAAACTGAATAGTTAAACGGGGTACCCGTAGTACTTGGCCGATTTAATTGGACAGTAGATGACGATAGATCAATTAATTGTTCGATCGATCCATGGACGACGGTCGGGCCAAGGCTGCATTAATGCATCAACAACGTCGCGTCGTACATTAGCTGCATAGTTAATGTCGTTACCTTTGTTCCCAACTTGTGGAATATGGGGGCCAGCCGCCAGCTAATCGGAACTCTCAAGTCTCAACTAAGATCTCCTATCTAGCTAGTTTAATTTAACTCTAGTAAATCAAGTACTAGTACGTCAATTGAGAACAATGTAAATGGCAAGCTGTGTCAATAGCAGTAGTGGGTCCATCCATAAACTTATTTATAGGTTAATTAAATGGGTTAACTCGTGGTATTTGTTGATGGGTCAACCCACTTTCTCTCTTTGTTTCAAACAAACTAAACCTAAATGAAAATGTGACCCATCCTAATACAATGAATCTGGACAGACGAAATTTAAACAGCATGTCTAGATTCATTATACTAAAATAGGTCACATCCTCGTCTAGGTCGAGTTTTTTTGAGGCGTAGGAAGTACACCCCTTACATTGTAAACAGTAGGAATGGATGTGGGCCGATCTAGAGGCTAGGTAATTTTCAATCTACTCTACTCCAACTAAATTGTTGTATGCTATCATCTCTCACGAATCCATCATATCAAAGTGTTAGAACATTTAATTTAGGGGTCGTTTTCTTTATTAAGGTGCATGTTAAATCATATTACTATATATTTTACTGAAGGAAAAAATCACTAGAATGCCATAAAAGTTAGGGTGCATACTCTATATTGTTGAGTGGCTTTGCAGAATTGTCATAAAGTATGTGTGGATATCGTCTCCTTTTGCCACACTAACACAAAATGACAAGTTTGCCCCCACCTTTTTCCTCGCTCTTCTTTCTTTTCATACCTCTTCTCTTATCTGGTGAAAAAAAATCAGACTCTGCGAGCAATGCGCTAGTGAGGGGTAGTGGCTACGAGATGCAGTGGTAATAATTGGCGATCACGTAGTGGCTAGTGAGCAGTCACTACAACGGTACCCCTCATCTATGTCGGGCTGCAACCCACATCTGTGTCGGGTATGACGCCCGACACAGCGCAAAGGTCAGTGATGTGAGGAATCATCTCAAACGGGCATAAGTCCGTCACGGATGAATCTATCTCAATCGGGCCTCAACTAATGCCCGTCACTGATAGCTTTGACCGAGACGACCAGTCAAACTATAGCCCGTCACGGATGACTATCTCAATCGGGCTACAACTAGCGCCCGTCACGGATGACACTCATCTCAATCGGGCCTAAACTATAGCCCGTCACAGATGACCCTTATCTGTGACGGGCTATAGTTTAGGCCCGTCACAGATGAGTATAATCCCAAAAAAAATAAATTTTATTTTTTGGCTAGTCTCAGGCCTTTTTATTAGCCACATCATGCAATCCCACCTCTCCTAGGTACTTCCTGGTCGGTCACCCATCCCGAAATTTCTACAGGCCAAGCACGCTTAACATCAAAGTTCTTTGGAAATCGGCTTCCGGAAAAGTAGTTGTAACTTTTTGATATGAGTATTCTATTAATCCTATTAAGCCTTAGGCCATAATGTCACACACAACAAAATCCTTGGCAATCCAAACAACAAAATTGGATTGATAGAATTGTATAACTCATCGATATCTACAACTATTGTATTGGTCATTTGTACAAATAAGTTCATTTGAACAATTCAAATTTTGAATTTTCAAAATTTGACAACTTCGAACAAAAATTGGGGTTAATAAATGATTTTAAATGGAAAAGTCACCAAAACCAAAGTTGTAGAACTCATCGAGGTGAAAATTTTTTATTTTGGTCATTTCTCCATCCGACTCTATTTGGACAATTTGAAATTTAAAATTCAAAGCTTGATAAATTCAAATAGAATTTTTTGTTAGTGAACGACTTCAACTGAAAAAGTCATCAACAACAAAGTTGTATAACTCATCAAGATCTATAACTTTTATTTTGGTCATTTTTCTATATAATATTTTTTGAATAGTTTGAATTTGAATTTGAAAATATGACAACTTCAAACAACATTTTCAAATAATAAATTATTTCAATTGAAAAAGTCATCAACAACAAAACTGTATAACTTATCAAGATCTAAAACTTTTATTTTGATCATTTCTTCATCCGACAAAGTGATAGTAACATTGTTAACAAAATTGACGTATCTCTTATCTGATTTTATAAACTATAACACATATATGTAAAGTTTATGAACAATGTTGCTAACACTTTGTCGGATGAAGAAATGACAAAAATAAAAGTTTTAGATCTTGATGAGTTATACAATTTTGTTGTTAATGACTTTTTCAATTGAAATCATTTAGTATTTGAAAATGTTGTTTGAAGTTGTCATATTTTCAAATTCAAATTCAAACTATTCAAAAAATATTATATAGAAAAATGACTAAACTAAAAGTTATAGATCTTGATGAGTTATACAACTTTGTTGTTGATAATTTTTCCATTTGAAATCATTTACTACCCGTAAAATTATTTTGACTCATAAAATAAATTATTATACCGCAGTTAATTATTTTGCTATAGTTCAACTTACAAATATAAACATTTCATATGAAAAATGGAAAAAATACTCATCTGTGACGGACTATAGTTTAGGCCCGTCACAGATAAGGGTCATCTGTGACGGGCTCAAGTTTAGGCCCGTCACAGATGACCCTTATCTGTGACGGGCTATAGTTTAGGCCCGTCACAGATAAGGGTCATCCGTGACGGGCTATAGTTTAGGCCCGTCACAGATAAGGGTCATCCGTGACGGGCCTAGTTGTTATCTCAAATGGGCTTCAAATTGGTGCCCGTCACGGATGATGGTCATCTGTGACGGGCTCCAAATTGAGGCCCGTTTGAGATATGGAATGTTATCTCAATCGGGCCTTAAATTGGTGCCCGTCACGGATAGTGTCATCCGTGACGGGCCTAAATTTTATGTCCATCTAACATGTCTGTGCGACCATATCTCAATCGGGCACTTTTTCGGCCCGATTGAGATGACTTCCTTGTGACGGCCCGCTATTTTCAAGCATGTTAGAGGCCGTCACAGATGGAAGGATCTGTACTAGTGAGTGGAGGCGGAGGAACACCGATGAGCAATGCGGCAACAATACACAAGTAGCTATGAGAAGAGCTACGACGTTGATGTGTGAGCAACAATGATGGTGGGCGAGCAACTATAGAGCAAGTGAGCATCGGAGGCCAGTGCACAAGGGCTGTGACAGAATTGGTTGTGGTGGCGACGATGGTCGGAGTTGAAGATGAGAGGCCATGGAGTTGGAGGAAAAAGACGGGGAAGAAAAAAAGGGTAGTTTGGTAATTCAAGAGACAATTTGGTTAAATGAGAGGGTATCCACCTCTAGACCTTATGGTAAATTTGCAAAAGCCACTTAACTTTATGGCAAATCTATCTGAGGTTGTGTCATTTCCCCTATTTTTTCAACTTCTACTACTTTGCTTTGTGCGCGCACGTTTCCTAAATGGCTAAACGGTGTGCTTTAAAATTTTTTTTATAGAAAAGTTACTTTAAAAAATTATATTAATCCAATTTTTAAGTTTTGTTAAGCTAATACTTAATTAATCACGTGCTAATGGATAACATCGTTTTTCGTGCGTGAATGCATCTCAACTTTGTGAGGTATTAGCAATTTTCGCTTTCCTAAAATATTCTAGTCCAGTATCAAGATATGAATTTGAAAAGAGAAAAAAATTACCCCGATAATTAGGACAGGTGGGCTCACGGCTAGCACCTTATCGTATGGATGTGGGGTTGATGGGGGCTGCAAGCAAAGTACCTTGAACGACCATGTCGCAGTCACAGCAGAGAGAGAAAGAAAGAGAGAGAGAAGGGTTGCAGTGAAGTGCAGGTGCAGCTGTTGCCTGAACCAAGTAGGATGGTGTCCGTCTCTCACGAGCTATGGCCGAGAAGGTACGTGGATGGGAACTGCAGAGAGAGAGAGAGAGAGAGAGAGAGAGCGCAGAATAAAGAGGGTGTGTACCGTTACGAGAGGAGGAATAATTGCCTACGAGGCAGGCATTGCATCAGTAAAGCAAGCAACCACCGTTCTCAGTTTAAATGATCACCAGCTTCGTACACAAAGGTTGGCCACTGCCCGGTAAAATTAACATAGGTTTCATCATGGGAGCATCTAGCAACAATCAAACTCTACATAGCATTCGCAGTTGATCAAAAGGTGTTTGCTCCACATTTAGCAAAAATCATAATACCGCCGTTGATATTTTTTGGGAACTGTCTGTACGAACATGCATGTTAATATATACTACTATCATGTTTATTATGCTAAAAAGTTCTGCTATATATACGATCGTATTCGATCAGTATGTATGATAGATTTCAACCATGCCTTATCCATCAATCTTTGCACTTAACTTTTTTTTACGTGGGCTCAGAAAAACAACAATGGTGTCTATGCACAAGTTGAGTCAGACATGAGTCGTTCAGACTGATCGTATGTATAGCAATTTCGTATGCCAAAATGTCCATAATAATACTTAATTATTGGTTTCAATCCCATGTATATGCTCGTGGAAAAAATTAAATGCACACGGTAACGTTAACTATGGAGTGAATTTCGTAAAACAAATTCATTGTATCGTAAGGATTTAGTGTCAAATCTATTATAAAACTATTCTCTTCGTCCCAGAATAAATGTAGCTAGGTAAGGATGTAATATATACTAAGACTACGAATCTGAGCAACTATTCAAATTCATAGTCCTACTATATGTCACATCCTTACCTAGGTGCATTTATTTTGAAACGGAGGAAGTACATATTTAAACAACAATATCATAAAACTACTACATATTTTCCATTGACTTCATCACAAAGCTATAGACGAGTTCTTTCGAAGTTCCAACAGAATTAGGATGAAAGCTCTATAAATAATATGTATGATGAATTATCCTCTAAACCTACAGTTTATATGATACAACAACTTAAGACCCTATTCTTTTTGGTTAAGATATAGATTTTACCATGATTTTCATTAGCATGTTTTTAAAATAGCTAAACAATGTATTTTGCTTTAGAATATCAGATATAATCTATTTTTAAATTTTAAATAATTAAATTCAATTAGTCATGTGTTAATTGCTTTTATATTTTACGTGTCCATAATTAATATTCATCTTCAATAAACTCAAACGGGCCTAAGTATATAAGTTTGTGATAGTTTTATAACTCAACGGCTTAAATCGACAGTTTTAGTTTGGATAGAGTATTTGTACTTTTATGAAATTTATTTTAGATTTCCAGTAACTTATGTCTCATCTACTCCTTGTTTTTACTACAACACTGCAGATTTATTTCCTTGCAGAGTTTTAGACAGTTGGATATATCAGACCGAACAGTCAAAACTAACAGTTTCACTTTACTGAGAGAAATTAACTAGTACTATGTGCAAACATAAATGCCTTGTGGTATATTCACACACTTAGTTGTTGAGCAGTGTACGTGTAATTATATACTGGAGGCCCCATGAGTTAAATGATCAAGTTGCTGTTTTGGTAGGAACATATCTAAGGCGTCGCGCAGTTAAAAGTCAGTACCACCTCCCTACTGGGCACATGCATATGCATGCATGCATGGGAATCCGTTGTGAATGAGAGGAATGATATGCAACAATTCCCAACAGAAAGTGAGGAGCTGGAATGAGCAAATTGCACAAGCAGAAGTCTTTTAATAAACTTGCTCCATTGGACTACTAACAAAACTGACAAGGATTTATTTTCCTCTCTCTCTCTCTCTCTCTCTCTCTCTTCTCTCTTTCATATGCATGGTCCCAACCTGTTGCAAAGCAGCAGGTTTCTCAGGAGGACAAGGATGGTGGCATTTTCCCTGGGAATGGCAGGAAGGTCCCTTTCTGATTAGCACAAGTAGCTATTGATCAAGTGCTGGTGAGATCTAGACCTGTAACCAACCACTAGGATTTGTATGTTTTTGGTTCGGGTCAAGAGAGCCCTAATCAATCGATTAGTGACAATTCTTTCTGTCCGAATCATTTAGTACGACTAGCTTGTAGCCATCAGTACAACGTACCTAGCACAATTTCGATTTCAGTCTCCGTAGAATATAATGAATATATCTGGATGGTGCCGCTCTGCTGCTAGCTCTGGATCTGAATTTCTACCTGCACAAATTTTGGTCCAGATTCATCACCACCATACTGTGAACAGCTTTAAAATTTTCACACAAATAAGAGGGCATATATGTCCGATGTACCTACACATAGCTAGGTATATATGTACCTCCTTGCATGCCGTAACCAGCGTAGCCATAATATCTTTGAACGACCAGCATGATGAGTAACTTCAATTCACTGCAAGTTTATGCTTCATTTTTCAGGCTTCAACGCAGATCAAACTAGAATTGTGATGATGCCACATTATGATTTGTGTGACGACAGTGTAGTCACTGCTGGAAAAACTGACCAATCAATGCAATCATGCAATCTCTATCTGCTGCCGACTATTCCCTATCCTTGGAAAGCTACAAACGATCTCCTCAAAGGCATGGCATGGACAAGAAGAGAAAAGTACTTGCCTAATTGATCTTTCAACAAAGTTTATTATATACATCACAAAAACAAAGGATGTTAAGTAGCACACCTTTCAATATATATAGCAGCAGTAACGCACACTGATGCATGCAGAATTGCATAGCAGAACTCCATTTAATCACCAGGAAGGCAGGAAGGTGACCAGCCGGCCGGCGAGAGAAACAGCGATCTGCCTTTCTCCGCCATGAAAATTCTCTTATCATATCTGGACATATAAATTGTAGCTCTCATATATATGTTTCATGCCATTAGTTTAGCCATATAGTTTGGGACTATATGTATATATATTCTTGGTTGCAAGATCTAGGCAAATTGCGTGTTCAAGCAAAGCATGAGAAATAATGTACCCACTGGTGGAAGCGTGAAACACATGGCACTCGATTATATCCCTCTCGTTTTTCGTCGTTTCCCGTCAGTCATGATGGATGCTTATGCAGGCGTAGTTTAGCTAAGTGGAACATTCTTTTCTTCCTCCAGTAAGGCCAGGCACCTGCAAAGCATTTGCATGCATGTGTCCGCTACTTCAGCTGACGACGCTCGCTTTAACCATAGGGGCAAAAAACAAAGTGAGTACTGATGAGTAGCTTGATCATAGCAAAAGAACAAAGCAGATCCTAGAATGATGAACCTAGTTATTACTACTATCTTGTTGCATCGATTGATGATCGATCAGCTGGCTGGAATCCAGCATATATTTAGGTGATGATGAGAAAGCTGAAATCAATTAATAAAATGGTTAAGCAGCTTGTTGCAACTTTCAGATGAATAGTAGCAGCGGTGCTGCAGAGAGAGCAGATATTTTAGGATGTTCCCATATAAGGTATAGCTTAAGAAAAGGGAAATCAAATAGTAGGATGAGAAGCTAAGACGGCACTGGCCTGTTTGGAGATCGATCGATAGAAGGCAGTCACGCAGGCAGCCAGTGTAGCCACAAGGCTACAACTAGATCTGTACGCAGGACCACTTCCAAACACAAGCCTGCAGCTCCAGATGTAAAGAAGCCAACAGCAATAAAGAGCCTCCATAAAACAGCCAGTACCACCCCCCACACATAGCTATATAGCGTCGACAGGCCCACGCTCAGAGCTTGTCACGTATTCACTGATGCTCACACATGCATCAAAGCCAGAGAAATGAAGAAAGCAAAGAAGAAAAAAAGAGAGAGATGAGCGGAAGAATGTGGAGAGAGAGAGAAGAGAAGAGATGACCTTTCCTCCTCTCAGAGACAGGTACTTGGTTGTTATGTGAGAGCCCAAAAGCCTCCTAGTGCAGGAGTACTTGCCAGAGCTTAATGTGTACTATGGGTTTCCCAGCCCCTTCCACTCAAGAATTTACCACCATGGACGATGTATCCACGCATCTCTTTTCTACACCCCCTCCCTGCTGGCCCTACTACTCTCCCTCTCCTAATAACTAACCCACAATATAGTAGTAGTATGGTGACAATTATCCTGCTCCATCAGTGCCCCATTTGCCTCAGCATGCAAAACCTATCACTCGTATACATTTGGCACTCTTGCCGGTGCTTTCTGCTCTTTCTATTCCCTCCCGGCCTTCTCCCTTCATAGTTCCACCCTCTTTCCATTCCTCTCTGGTCAGGGGACGAGAGAAAGAGAGAGAAACGTAAGACCCAGCCGTGACATATATTGCCTGGTTGATTTGTTGCAACAACTGGTTAGCTAGATAGCTCGAGAAATTCTGTGTACCTTTTTGCACTAGCTGGCTGCATGGGCAGCGGCGGCGAAGGAGGTGGTGGCGCAGCGAGCGTACGGGATCAGCCGCCGCATGACTTCGCCAACGTCGCGTCCTTCTCCGAGTTGCCGTTCCTGCGGCCGGCTCCGCCCAGGGAGAGTCCCAACAACTCCGCCATCCGCCTCTTCGGCATCGACGTCCCGCACGCGTCGTCGCCTGATGGCAAAGCCTCCAAGGAATCCGTCGTCTCCGCCGCCGCCTCCACGCATAGTAGCAGTGGCGCTGCCGCTGCCGCCATTGCCGCGGCCGCCGACAGCAGCCGCAAGTTCGAGTGCCACTACTGCTGCAGGCACTTCCCGACGTCGCAGGCGCTCGGGGGCCACCAGAACGCGCACAAGCGGGAGCGGCAGCACGCGAAGCGGGTGCAGATGCAGACCGCGATGGCGGCTGCCGCCGCGGCGGCCAGCGGAGCGCACCACCACCAGCTGCTCGGCTACCCTCAGCATCATCACCGCTTCGGCTTGGCAGGCCCCACGGTGGCGGCATTGTACCCGTCGTGGCCGACGATGAGCGGCGGCGGCGGTGGCGGCGGAGGCATCTCCTCCATTGGCCCGCAGTTCTATAGCGGGATCGGATCGGTCGCTCAGCCGATCAACGGGAGCCCTCTGCCGGCGGGGCTCTGGAGGCCGGACCCGATGTCCGCGCATGGGAACACGGGCATGGCGGTGCCGCCGCTGCTGGCCGGAGAGCGGCGGCCGGTCGCGGTGTCGACGTCGTCCGTGTTCCGAGGAGATGAGCCAAGAGCTTCAGCTTCTCTTGTGGCGTCCCAGACAGCTTCTTCCTCGTTGCTGCTGTCTCCGCAAGGTCAGTTCGCTTGTGAGCAGCCGCCGGCGACCACCGCAGCCGAGGGCGTGAGCTTAGATTTGCACCTATAATTCTTCTCTTCCGTTGATGATCTCTTCTGTTGATTTTAGCGGGTTACTACAATAACTGATTTCTCTACCTTTTCTTCCTTGCCTGGGAATGAGATTGCCCTTTACTAAATTCAGATGAATCGTGCGCCTTTTCTTTTCCTAACACGTGCAAAAGAATTCCATTTGCCAAACTTTGATCCTTTTGTTAATATGTATATACACACATGAAAAAATAATTTGGGTATATATTATTAGGGTTTGAATTATCATAATTTTAGTCCAACACAAAACGCCTATGCATTTGAAACTGTTTACTGAGTAGTCAGTTAAAGATGTTGTATAACCAGCCAAGGTGAGGAACAGTCAGGTTTCATGCTGTTTCTAGACAATAAATGTGCATATTAATTCCTTCGGATGAAAGAGAACAGAAACTACAAATACATGCATTAACCAGTTTCAATTTCGGGTTGCAAAAGCACCGCGGACGTCTCAAGAAACTAAGATTTTTAACTGATCATATTTTTCGTGGAATCAGTCACATATAAGTCAGCTGAAAGTGCACAATACTTTTTCAACAATTGAAAAAAAATCATAATGCATACTTTTCATGCGGCCCAGTAAACTGCTGCAGCCTGCAGAGCCGGCCTGTACGTATGCACACGCTAAAAAACATGAAGGATATAGACACTGTAAAATTCTTTCTGAAGCGGGTGCAGAGTTTTTTGGTTTTTTTTTTATCCTCTGTACGTACGTACCTATGTGCAACAGTTCTAGCAACTGCTGCTGCTTGGATGCAATGAGGCTGTAGCTTTATGTGTAGCTTTCGCATGTCGCTAGGGTGAGGCATATGCACAACTGCAGATGCATGATAAAGAAAGCTGCTCGAACGTATAGCTAAAGTACGAGTTGAAATCATAAAAAAAATCAATATCATATATCAGTTGACTTATGGAAGTTGACGGCGTACACTGTTGACTCTACCTGAAAGCTGAATTATATAGTTTAAATAACCTGTCCTAAAGAAAGATAGCATCGCCTGCTGTTTTAAATATGAGTTCTTTTGTCTGGGCAGTTATATATATTTATATTGCAAAAGTATAAAGCGTATGCACAGATGCAAGAAAGAAAGGCAAAGGGAAGTACACGTTTGATAAGAGGAGCAAAAGGGGATAAGGAATTCAGAAAGACCAGGCACATGAGAAATGGCAGCTCAATTGATAACATAAAAAAAATGAGCTTATCAGAAGCCGCCATAGTTATTACCCACACTCGCATCCAAAATGGTGTTCACGCTAGATTATGAAAGCAATGGTACTCGGAGTGAAAGGCTGCTCTCGCTAGCTATCTCCTGCAACAGTGCAGCCTGATGTTGCCGTTGCCTAGGGTTTCGCTCTCAGTGAGGCAAGAGAATGTCAGGCCGATTGAGAGGATATTATTAGCAGTATACAAGCATCTCTAACTTTTTACTAGTAGTAGTAGTTATTAATTACCTATCAGAGAGCAGGGTTTTTCTTACCACCATAGGTGTGTAACAACGTTAACCATGTGGTTACCGAGCAAAATTAAAAAAAACAGATAAATTGTACCAAACTTTTTGTTTAATTTTTAAAAAATACTTGGTCGATATACTGGGCGGTTTCCGTTACCCGCATCCCGGCGGTAAAGCCCGGTTACCACACCCGAGAGGCGATGTGTTACAAAAGAAACTAAATTCACGTGTGTTCTAAATAGGAGTAAATAGCCGGGTTCTATATAGGAGTAAATGAGAGCACGTAGCTAGAGACTTAGACTGAAAACCGAAATTACTTACCTTGAGGCGTACGTGTTAGTTAGAAATTAGAATGTTACTGCAGCCAGTGCGAATTAATCATCGTACTACCAATGAGCCATTTCCACCATCGCTGTGTGCGCTTCATTGTAAGAAACATTATCCGTTTGCACATTAGTGCATGCATGGATGACGAAAGAAATAGCATGAAGTAAATGGGAGTTTACCAGCCATGCATGCATCAGGAATCTGGCATGCAGGCAACGATATAGCCCCTCTTAAGCAAGTGGTCGCAGAGAAGGATATCGTATGAACGTCCTGAAAGCTTTTAAGGTGTCCAATACTCCCCAATGCTATCAATTTTGATGCTGCTGCTGCTGCACTGCCGTTCCTGTCGCTATTATTGGTGATAGATCCAAATGCGACTTCTGGATGTGTCGTTTTATCCCTTCTGCATGCAAATAAATAATTGTCCACAAAATTCAAAGACGCTGGGTACAACTGCACTTTTATTTAACATGCAAGAAATCACTGTGTATTGTTTGGACGCAACACTCGGTAAGTAGATAATCTATATACTTTAAACACCGTAAGAGAATATTCTCACAGCCAAGGGTCTACCCGTTTTGGTTGTCTGTTCAAGCGACACCATGAGATGAAAATCCAAAGCAGGTACTCTGTGAAGGATAACAAAAAGATGAAGAGAAAGAAATACCTAGAGGCAACATCTCAAGCTAGATAGACCTCCCGTCACCATTCACCACCAGTTTCCCAGTGCAAGATAGAAGGGGTAGAGGCATAGCTAGCCCAATGTGTCGCTTGTATCTGTGGCAACCGCACTACCCCATGTAATACCAAGCTAGACTACTTTTGAGTGTTAATCATTTTCCTCCATAGAACTGATACACAATTACACATATAGGACCCTCCTATAGGTCCTTTCCTAGACAACATGCCTTTATTTTCCTCCAGGATTACACACCTACACAGGTTTGCATTCTGTACTGCATATATAGCTCAATCAATCAGTACAGGATCCAGCTATGTACAAGTAGCCTAGATAGGTGAACACCGCCTACACATCACGTCCATTCTAGGTAGTAGGGGGATCGAGCTCCAATGATCCGTCTCTGATATTGTGCGCATTCCTCTTATATTATTCCTCTTATATTCAGATTGAGGCATTTGGACTGGAAAGCCTAAACTCCGAAAACCTTCAGAGGCAGGAGCATCTTTGTGAGGCCCAAGCAAAGGGTGGAAGAGCAGTACAGATTGTACAACGATTGCATTACTGATGGCAGGCTTTGGAGCAAGGTGCGCCAATTAAATCCTGGTTCCTCTGTTCTAGACACGCAAGAAAAAGCTGGGCACCTAAACAGGCTTCAGCACAAGAGGAACCCACGGGGCCTCCTGACCCCATAACTATACATGCTCTATCCCCAGCGCGCAACAAAACAGATCACCCACACAGTTTTCAGGTCAGAGTTTGCAGGGGCTAACCTTAGTTTCAGCATCAGCCTATGATGGCCGGCCCCTTTGGGACACACACCCATGTGTGGTCATTGGACAGTCAATATGATGCGAGTGCAGCCCATCTGCAGCAGCCAGTGTTCTGTTCTGCATGCACACAATTAAAATGGTTATTAAAGACCAAGCAACATCAATTAGGGGAAATACATGTCAAATTGAGTATAGCAAACAGTTGCTTCTGCTAATTCAAGTCCTATGGAGTAACTCCCGGGATTCCCTGGAACAAAGTGACATTAAGTTTCAGATGCCTCTCTGAGAATATTAGCAGTTACTTCCAGGTCTGATCACTCCACGTCAGTGTCATCAGAATATGGAATTCAGCAGTTTTCAACCAGTTAGTCTGAGCATCATAGCACATAGATTTCTCAATGCTACTGCTTTCCAGGTGGGATGTAAAAGGCAATGAATGATTGATTCCCCATTATTCAGAAAAATGCACTTCAGTGGCAAACTTGGCATGCATTTATACCTTTTACGATGTTATCATCTGATCCTTCTAAGCTGTGTGTATTATGATAGTCGAAATTTTTGTGAAAATAATGATTGTGACTTCACAGGCATGCAGAAACAGCCACTGTATGTTCATTTGCCAGAGGTCAGCCAAACTAAACACATATATGGTCCGTGGAGATACACCAATGGTACAGGAAAAGTACCATATATCCTCAGAGGAAGACAAAAAAGTCTTGGGCCCATGTTCCTTATTCTCTCAACTGAGAGGAATCCAATGTGAAAGACAGTAATTCACACATCTATTTGCTATTTTACTTTCATTTTTGGACCTTCTAGTTTTGTCGAATTACCTAAACAAGTGGGGTATGCTAGGGCTGAAAACATTTAGGCTTGTAAAAAAAAAAATCATTCCCCCTTCAGTGTTCATAGGTAGTCAAGTCGATTTCACATCTCTAGACTTAGATAGTTGACGATATTTGTTCACATGTACAATAGCAGAGGAGGAACATACCACTAGCAGTATTTTTTTACTGAACCCACTAGCAGTAATTAGTGCTTACAGTCACAAGCAATGAAGATAACAATGATACTTATGATTCAAAAGCAAACACCTCTTTCTGATTATGTATACTGTAACTTGTAAGAGATGTTGGCACAATCACATATGGTGATTAGTGGAAAAGGCAAACATCTAGCATAGAGTCATGTGGTAATAAGTGAGCTCAAACAAGCATAATTCAGAAGGTAGATTTTAAATATATACACATATATTATATAATGGAATAAAGAAGAAATTAAATTAACTTGACAAATTACCTCATAGGTGATATGTAAAATGTAGACGCTGATGAGTTCACCATTTCAGGTTGCCTTGTTTAACTGAGCGTCGTCACCATTGCGTGTAATTATTCTATCGCACTGCTATATAAATATTCTCACTATGAGTCTATGACCATGCCAGAGATAAAGGGAATTTCACTGACTGAATGAGTTGACGTAGTACTGCTTCCAGGACAATGGAGAAACATACAAAACCCTGTGATGATGTTTCCCAGTTCCCTTTGTTTGAAGCCATCAATATTCATGATAAACATGAGCTCACGCTTGGTTGTAGCCCAAATGATTAGGTTCAAGATTGCATAGAGATAATGTTTGTAGCTTTAAGTTTTTTGCCTTAATGTGTCCATTTCCAAGTGAGAGAGTTTGTGCTTGCTCTGAAAAAAGTCTTGTGCTGTTGTACATTTCATCACAAGGAGTTCACAGCCCAATCCAAGGCTTGGATTGATCAGTTAAAGTGTATATAGACAGGCTCAGTACCCAAATCCCCTAGGCGTTTTTTTTGGATTCAATGGATGATAGATTTCTGTTGGCAATGTATGTGTTATTTGTAGGATCTTCTATAAAACTTATCAGCACATATGCATAGGTTTTCGGTTGACCTAATGCGAATCATAGAGCGCATAACTTTTTTTTCCTTCTGATATAGTATAGTATGTTCACTTTAGCATTTTATTAGCTACTTACAGAGTGTGTACTTAAATCCATTGCAACACATAGGCAACATGATATAAAGTTAAAATGCAGGCTATCTATCTGGGACTAAAGGTAATCGACAATAAGCTTAAGCTTATTTCAGACCAAACAATTCTTAGCCCAACAGCATAGCTCCAAATTTTCTAGTCAAAAACATTATTTTATCAAATATCAGAGGCCTCAAAGAAAACGATTTACCTCTAACAGAAGGGCCAAAATTTATGGACCAATTAAGTTTTCTGACCTAAACAAAAAGTTACCATGCTACATCTTACAACACTGTCACTCACAACAAGCATGTTGTAATTGAAATCGGAAAAACCTTTTACTAAGCCTACTTACCAATGGTTGGATCATCCATACAGTCCTACTCCTAATGCTCTACTGGTTGGTCCATTTTGAAATTGCTAGTACCATATTTCTCAACTATGGGTGAATGCAAGCATTTAAGATGCTTATTGCTATTACAATCTCTATTTTATATAACTAGTTTTTAATTATGAAGTCGCTTGAAATTAACATAGTAGTATAATAAATCCTTTAATGCAGACATGACCAGGAGGTACTGAGATCACTACTCTCTGTTATCTCCAAAATCCTTCTTTCCCAAGTGTACCATCCAAATTAACATTGTGAAAGCGTAGAGTCATATGGAAAAATCCTGAATGCTACAACATATTCAATGAACCCTACCTCGTTTGCAACAAATGCTCTAATGGAACTGCAGCAACTGCCTTTGTATGGAAGATTCCATCTCATGAAACTAATTTTATAGTGGAAAACCACAAAATCATAAAGTGGAAAATAACACCAGAATCAGAAAGTTTTGTAGCTGACTAGATAATTCAATCTACAAGGGACTCTACCTAGCAATTCTCGTCGGTATCTTGGAATATCAAGTTAAGCGTATGCATTGAGATGCTTTTTGCAAATATACTAAGGCTTTTAGTCTTATACTCCCAGTTGCATTATTGCCTCGTCATGGTCCTCTGTAAAATGGCAAAGCAGAATATGCCTAGTTTGTAGTCGCACATGGTTGATTAATGTTATAATGTAATCCCCATAAGGAGTGTCATTGTAAGCGAAGAGCCCTTTATGTTGACTGGTGCACAGTGTTCTCACATGGCTTTAAGAAATTATTTCAATAATATGGGGTTCACACTTTGATGGTAAACATACTTTCCAAATCCTACAATAATTGATTGAATCAAACACAGAAAGCAGAAAAGTTACGAGTCAAACAACTTACTGGTGTAGAAAATGTGGGATGCCGATATGTGGTAAAGAGCATCATCATAGCCTTGAATTCGATCGCAATAGAACATTGGAACCTGCAAAACAGCAGCCATTACAGATAAGATAGTCCCAAGTACAATAAGCTCGCAGTACAGAAATTATTGCCAGAAGAAACAATCGTCGCACCTATTTCGTCGAACACCTAGCGCGCCTCCCTGCGAGCAGAAGATTGGGCACGCCCCTCCTGTACACCTCAGAGCCCAGTCACACCGCCGTTTCCGACCAACCAAACCACATGAACGCCCTGCACCGGCAGCGCACGATGGGGACAGCACCCCCCTGTCTCGGCAGCGGGAGGGGATGCGAAAGGTGGTTCGCTGGCCAGCCTCGCCGCCGCGCGCGGTGGGTACGGGAGGAAGACGTGGAGTGCGTCGAGCGGGTAAGGTTGCGGCGGTCGGAGAGGCCGGTGAGAAGAAGCCTGCCGTCCGGCGCTGAACGGCCGAGGCAGCGGCGCACGGCGCCGGCGCCGGCGGCATCGTCGCTGATCGCAAGTTCTGTGCGGCCGGCGGCGCCACGTGCGGTTGTTTTAGGAGTTCGGAGTCTCGCGGGGAGCGGGAAGGGCGCCGCGCTCTCCTATTGTGCCTCTCCTTCCTCTAATCTTTCACTGACATCGCGGCCCCACAAACTGACAGAAAGACACACTCATCGTCGTCACCCTCGCACTCGCAGTCTCGCACCACCCAATCCACAGAGCGCAAGCGGCGGCATGGCCTCCCCTTCCTCCCTCCTCTCATGGCCTCACCGCGCAATCTCCCTCTCCTTCCAACCCAAGAACCCCTCTCCCTCTCCGGCCACCGCTCGTGTCTCCGTCCAAGACCCGCCGCCTCCCTCCGACGCCAATCCGAGTCCGGGGAAGTCCAGCAATACGAGGTACGTCTGGGTCAACCCCAACAGCCCGCGCGCCGCGGGGCTCGCCCGCGCGCGCGCCGGGTCGAGCCGACGCGCCCGCCTCGCCGCCGCAGCGGCAGCGCTCGGCGCCTGCGAGGCCGGGGAGGCGCCCGTCGACGCGGCGCTGGAGGCCGCGTTCCCCGAACCCCCGTCCGAGCAGGACGCCGTCATCGTGCTCAACACGACCTCCGCCAGGCCGGCCGCCATCGTGCTCGCGCTGCGGTGGTTCCTCCGGAACGCCGAGGTCCGCAAGGAGGTCATCCTCTACAACGTCGCGCTCAAGGCCCTGCGCAAGAGGCGGCGCTGGAGCGACGCCGAGGCGCTCTGGGAGGAGATGCTGCGCGAGGGCGTGCAGCCGGACAACGCCACCTTCTCGACCGTCATCAGCTGCGCTCGCGCCTGTGGCATGCCAGGCAAGGCCATGGAGTGGTTCGAGAAGATGCCGGACTTCGGGTGCTCGCCGGACATGCTCACTTACTCGGTGGTGATCGACGCGTACGGACGCGCCGGGGACGCCGAGACGGCCCTCCGCCTGTACGACCGCGCCCGCGCCGAGAAATGGCAGCTGGATCCCGTCATATGCGCCACGGTGATCAGGGTACACTCGAGCAACGGCAACTTCGACGGCGCACTCAACGTGTTCGAGGAAATGAAGGCGGCCGGCGTCAAGCCAAACCTGGTCGTGTACAACACGGTGCTGGACGCCATGGGCCGCGCGATGAGGCCGTGGGTGGTGAAGACCATCCACAGGGAGCTGGGCAGCCAGGAGGTGCTTCCCAACAAGGCGACGTACTGCTGCCTCCTGCAGGCGTACACCAGAGCGCGCTACGGCGAGGACGCCATGGCTGTGTACCGGATGATGAAGGATGAGGTGATGGACATCGACGTCGTGCTGTACAACATGCTCCTTTCGATGTGCGCCGACATCGGCTACGTCGAGGAGGCCGAGGAGATCTTCAGGGACATGAAGGCCTCCATGGATTCCCGGTCCAAGCCTGATAGCTGGAGCTACTCATCCATGGTCACCCTCTACTCCTGCACCGGCAATGTCGCGGGTGCAGAGGGGATCCTCAACGAGATGGTGGAAGCAGGCTTCAAGCCCAACATCTTCATCCTCACCTCGCTCATCCGGTGCTACGGCAAAGCGGGACGCACCGACGACGTGGTCAGGTCATTCGCCATGCTCGAGGACCTCGGCATCACCCCCGACGACCGGTTCTGCGGCTGCCTCCTCACCGTGGCGGCCGGCACACCGGCGGAGGAGCTGGACAAGGTGATCGGATGCATCGACCGGAGCAGCGCGCAGCTGGGCGCCGTGGTGAGGCTCCTGGTGGACACCGCCGCGCCCAGCGAGCCCCTGAGGGAGGCCGCCGGCGAGCTGCTAGGCGGCGCGCGCGGCGTGGTGAGGATGCCCTACTGCAACTGCCTGATGGACCTGGCGGTGAACCTGAACCAGATGGAGAAAGCCTGCGCGCTGCTCGACGTCGCGCTGCGGCTGGGCATCTACAGCAACGTGCAGACGAGGACGCAGACGCAGTGGTCGCTGCACCTGAGGGGGCTCTCCGTCGGCGCCGCGCTGACGACGCTGCACGTCTGGATGAGCGACCTGTACGCGGCGCTGCAGGGCGGGGACGAGCTGCCGCCGCTGCTCGGGATCCACACGGGGCAGGGGAAGAACACGTACTCCGAAAGAGGCCTCGCCGCCGTGTTCGAGTCGCATCTCAAGGAGCTCGACGCGCCGTTCCACGAGGCGCCCGACAAGGCCGGCTGGTTCTTGACGACGAGCGTCGCTGCCAGGCACTGGCTGGAGACAAAGAAATCGGCAGAGTTAGTAGCGGTGTAAAATGCACAATGTAGGAATATATAGGATTTTTTTTTTTGGTTGGGCTGTGCGTAGTATTGCACTTTTATGCAGGTGTTCTCAGGTTTTCTCCCTCCACAGATCTCTTCTAAATGGTAGATGCTCAGACTTTCATATACAAGCCTTTGCTTCCATTGACAGAAGAACATCAGTTCCAATTCCTCACTCAATGGAAAATAAAAATTGCTGTTAACTGAATAAGCTGGGGCAGGACCAATGACCAAATAGACCTGATGTCAACTGACAAAAGCAAAGCTAGTACTAGTACAAAATGAAACATTTGCAGAATATACATGAAACAAATTGGTACTTGGCGAGAGTACAACACATGGATTTCAAAAGAACAAATGATCTCCTGAACAAATCCCAGGGTCTTAGCCAAAAAAAAACAGTAATATAAGATTCCGTGGGAAAAAACATCCTTTTACAGTTTTACTGAATACAGCCTAATGAAATATGTCAAAACTATAAGAAATGCAGGGTTGGCAATACCAGCCCCTATCAATGGCAATGCCAGCTAATCAAAATACATCACAATGTATTTCAAGGATAACTTAAAGCCACATGACAAAATTTTTGTACCAAGCCAACTAGATGCAAGCAGTTCTCTTGCTGGATGAGATCTGAGATGTTCCAGCTCATCGGTGTTCACCAGCAATCACGGCAGACATCACAGCATGAAAAACTTGCTGAGACTGTATATTCCCCATGAAATTTTCTCATCGATCAAGAAACTCCAGACCAGTAGCTGTTGGTGTCAAGCCATGGTTAACCAAATATTGGTCATTGAAGAACTTACTTAGATGCCTCATCCCACTGTCACAGAGAATTGTCACAATTGTATGTCCTGGACCTAAATCTTGAGCAACTCTTACAGCACCAACACAATTCATGGCTGAAGAACTCCCGACGAATAGTCCATCGTTTTTCAACAAGAACCTAAGTTAATATTTACAAGTAGATTGAGGTTAGATAATTGAAATACATTTTTAACTTTTTTTTGAATTATCTTAAGATAAGAGAATAAACAACTATGAGCTTCCTGCTAACTATGACACAGACGACTGATTCTTTTTGTCCTTTTTGCTTCAGTACTTGTTTTTTACAAGCGAAATGTGCGGAACTTTGATTAATGCTTCTGAACCATGATTTGTACTATACAATAACAGTTCTTACATGGAAATTTTAGATTGTAACTCCTAAGAATCAGCAAAAGCGCTCGGTAAGTATGTACCTTGACATCTCAACAGCTTCCTTATCTGTTCCTCGGTAAGCTCCATCCAGTTCTGCCATCATAAAATTTTTAGTAACCCTGTTGATTCCAATTCCTTCGGTAATAGTGTCAAAAGGATTCTTCAGCCTTTTGCCCTCAGCTTCCTCTTTTGTGTACATCACCCCTCTAGTAACCTTATTGAACAGACCAGATCCAGGTGGGTCCATTAAAAAGCATTTGATGTTTGTGTTCTTTTCCTATATAAAGATTATATCATAGGCATAAAAAAAGGCGTTCATCTGTGAAGGAAATAGACAGAAGAAATAACATAAGAAGCATGCAAACCTTAAGATACCGTGAGACTCCAGCAATTGTGCCACCAGTGCCAGCTGCAGCAACAAAGGCATGCAGTGTCCCTTTGGTTTGCTGCCATATCTCAGGACCAGTCCATTCATAATGGGCCCGGTAGTTTGCCATATTCTCAAATTGGTCAGCAAAGAAACCTCCCTTTGAATCAGAGTCGTCATCGCACTTCCCGTTGTATTGTATTTCAGAATTGGCTGAACCATTAGTTAGTGCCTTGTTTGAGTCCCCTTGGGTTGCTGTTATCTTGCTGTGCGTTATTCTAGTATCATACGCTGAACCATTAGTTTCTTTGTAGCTTGACTCTCTCTGGGCCGCTGCTGATTTGTTTGCTTCTAAAGCCCTTCTTCTAGCAATATTGACAAAATGGTCCCTATGTGTAATCGAAACAGGACGCACTCGTTCAACAGTAGCCCCAAGCGCCTCGATTATTTGAGACTGTAAAAAGAGTTTTAGTAAAACTAAACGTACAGGAGCATAAGCAATATACAGGCTTTCTGCTGTTGAAATACCGTTTGTACTTTGGAACAATCTTAGCAGAAGCATCTAGCATAGTTCAGTTCAGCTAGCCATGAAAAAAAATGGATAACTCAAGTAGCAATCCCAGATACCACACCATGGAGTATGTTACAAGAATTATGAACAGTATATGACTTCCTACCTTCTCAATGGCAGCATCATCAGGAATAACAACATGACATTTGCAGCCATAAGCAGGAGCAACAGTGGCCAAGCTAATAGCTGTGCTTCCAGCACTCCCCTCTGTTACTGTACCACCACAGAGAAGATCACCAGATTCCAGAGCCTGGTAATGACAAGAGTTCCAGGATCAAATATAAATGATATGATATATGGATTGTTAGTATATGACAACATCATAGGAACCGATAAATTACCAAACAACATAATACACTAGCAAACTATCTCATGAATCCATGATTCATCTGGTGAAATTTGAAACAAAAGAATTTAGATAAAATCCTATTACCTGTTTGTTTCAATTCCAATAACACTAGAACTAAAACCACATAATGTTTTTCCCATGAGTGCTTTTTTCTGGAACTGCAATTCTAAAATTGCTGTCTCACTGACAACATAGTTTTACAGGTTCCAAAAGATGATGGAAAAATCTTGATACCACCCTGTTATCGACTTCCACCTTACAATTGCTTTTTGAAGGTTACACAACTACAGGCTACAGTTAATACAAGTAAGCATTTATCACCACATCTTACAATAAGGAAGAAGTCAACTAATTCCTGTTCCTAACTGAACTCAACCTCACTAAATGACTGAAGTAGAAAGTCCAGAGGTAGAGGTTCTCAAAAGATGCATATACAGGTACTTTCTCAAAGAAAAAAAAGAAAAGGCATGCACATGTACCCAACATTACATGAATCGGTCACGAAACCTCAGAGGGCAGTATAACAAGAAAGGTTCTGTTGCAATTCATTCTACGCTTGAACGAGGTTTTGCCGCAATTCATTCTACAGTTGAACGAAGCTAAAACTTTTGAATGCTATGCAAGAGTAGTATCTGCCGAACTTATCTGCACATACTCCATATTGTATCTCACTCAAAAGAAATACTCCACTTTATGCCGTACATCTCAGATACCCCATTCAATCTTTCTACAAATTTGGATCAATTTAAACCAACATGAACAAATTACCTCTTCGATGATCTTAACTGCCACACGGTCCTTCACGCTACCTCCGGGATTTAAGAACTCGGCCTTCCCCAGGATCTGCAACCCAACCAAAAGCAATGCCACCACTTCATCAGCTCAACCAAACCAAACCAAACCAGCCAGTAAAACCGGAGGCACACACACGGAAACACCCACGCGTCTACCTCGCACCCTGTGGCGTCGGAGAGGCTGTTGATGCGGATGAGGGGCGTGTTGCCGATGGCCTCCACGAGGCCCTTCCGCCGCGTCCGCCGGCAGCTCGAGCGGGAGGCCCTCGTCGTGGGCCCGACCCACGGGAGCTTGGCGCCGTCCCTGTGTAGGAGGAGGTAGCACGCGAGCAGGTATACGGCGGCGGCCGCGGCGGCTGCTCCCGCCGCCGTAGCAGCCGCCATCGCGCCGGGGGGGGATAGCTCAAGCCGGAGTTGGGGACGAAAGCGAATCGTGTGGGTTTACGCCTTTTGCGTACGGGTTTAGCATAGCACGGGACGAACCGGCTCGGTTCAAGTTATAGTAGGCCAAAAGGGAGGCCCGGCCCAGCACGGCACGGCCCGCTAGGGCACGGCCCGTTAGGCACGGCTCCATAGCAGGGCGTGCAGTGCCAGCCCACGTGCCGTCCCTCCGGCCCAGGCATGGCCCAAGGGGACGCCGTGCCATGCCGTGCCGGCACGGTCCCATTAGTGGCATGTGGGCCGGCGCCGGCCCGAAGGCACGCGAGACGGGAAGCCGAAGCGCGCGGCCTCTCGCCCGTCACCCGACGCACGCGCGGCCTGTCTCCTGTCACCTGACGCACGCGCGGCTCACTCGCCCGGCGCGCCACGCGTGGAGGCTGAAGATTGGAGCGGCGGCTCGGCGCTCGTCTGCCCGACGCACGTGCACGGCGCGCCCACCCGCCCTGTGACGCGTGGAGGCAGTAGATTGGAATGGGGCGTCGAGCGGGAGATTGGATGGTTTTCGACGACGATGAGGTCGTTTTGACCCAAAAATCTGAGAAAAAAAAGGAAAGAAATTGCTAGAAGTAAAAAAGCTAAAAATTTTAATTAATCTTAGTAATATATTAGAAAAATACGTGGGAAAAAAGAGTAATGATCTTTATTGGTGTTTACATGATACATGCTGCCTTGTTAAAAACTTTGTCATGTAAAAACTCATATTTGAGAGAACCATGACAAAGAAAAGAATACAGCCTAAAGATCGATACTCAGAAAACAAAAATAAGCTACTTTATTTCTTCCTGATCTAAGTAAAAGTTTTCGAACTGAGCGGTCAATTCCTGGTTGTCAGCAGTGTATTGTGCATGTTCTGCAGCTAGGTCCCAGTCTTTTACGTTTAGTAGCATTTCTACGTAATCACTGCTCAAACATGTTTTTTTGTCCTTAATAATTCTTCCACATAGACTTAAGGCCAATTCGGAAAATACCATAGATACAGACGTCGTCAACACATTCCGTGCTAGTTTTGACAGCACATGATATGACATCTTGTGATCATTTCACCACCCGAGTACGTTGAAGTCTGATGATTCATGTCTGATGGCGTGGCAATCCAAATAGTTCGACAACTTTTCGACAACTCTGGCGTCAACACTTGGTACTAACAAACTACCATTGCCACCATGGCTGGAAGATGAGCCACCCCAAATTCTGCTCCACTGTAATTTTTTCTTACCTACTGTAGGGGCAAGTGGGGGTCTTTGCAAGCAAACTCCTTAAAACTTTAATTCACACTTACGAAACACTTCATATAATTTAGTTTTAACATCAGAATAACAGTTAGAATAATTAACATTTATAGCTTCTCCAATAAGTGACAGAAGATTGAGGAATCCTCATAATTTTTCTCTAGGATCTAGAATAAATGCAAAAGCATATAACATGGGAAGGTTTTTTCAATATTTAAGATATTTTGTTTCATACTAAAGACTACCAATCCTAAAGTTCATCATTTTCATACTCTTTCAACAAAGTGGCAATTTCAAGAATATTATGCAAAATTAAATTAGATGTTGGATGATATACTTGAGATAAAAGAAGAGTGTAGTCATGAAATGTTTCAATTTGAAAGAGCCTTTCGACAACATACCAAGTATGATATGTCAGTAGCGGTTGTCCATCACTGTCACAACATTACGTGTTTAAAAAAAACAGTAAGTAAATCCTTGTAAGGTAATACATCTTTAACATTAGATAAGTGGCATTCCACTGATGCTCCGTGTAATGCCCGTTTCGTCGTGGCGTTAGCAGGAAAACCTAATTCCTAAAAACTCTAATTGCGAAAATTTTGCTCTTCGGTTGTGTCTTGTCGTGTGCCCTGGTCTTGTGTTTCCCCTCTCAGCTCAATCCCGGAGAAAATCGCGAAGTCGGATTTCGAATCCGAACCCTAAATCCTCCCCTCTCCCTCTCTGCCAAAGTCCATTTCACCTCCCCCTGTCCTCAGGCCGGATTCCCGCTCGGCTTGTTCCCCCTCTCCCTCCCCTTCTCGGGCCGCCGACCGGCCCATCCTTTTTCCCCCCCTCGCCCTCTCCTTCCCGGGCCGCTCGCTCGGCCCATCCCTTTCCCCTCCCGCTGGGCCGCGCCGCCCGGCCCCGTCCGCGCGGCCTGCCGCGTCGGGCACGTGTGCGCATGTGCGCCGCACGCCCCGCGCGAGAGAGAGACAACGCTGTCTCTCTCTCCCTTGCTCTCTCGGTCGTTTCTCTCTCTCTCTCTGTCCCGACAGCCTCCCGCCGGCGTCCGGCCCGTCCCGTCCTGTTCCTGCCGGCGCCCCGTCCCGTCTCGCCGCTGGTCCCGCGCCCGCGCGGCGTGGCCGACCGCCACGTCCGCCGACGCCGGCACCCGGGCTGCCCTCTGCGCCGCTTGCCTCCGCGCCGCCGGCGTCACTCCCGGCCCCGCCGCTTGCGCGCGCGTGCCGCCTAGGGAGAGAGTGCGCCCTCTCCTTCTCTCCCCGCGTGCCCTTGCCCGTTTCGGCAAGGGGGTCGCACCCCTTTCTCCCCCTCTCTTTTTCTTTTACCCGACCGCCGCCGACGTCATCCAGCAGCCGTCGTTCGGCCGCTAGCGCCACGCCGGTCCCCTCTCCGCGCGGCCCCGAACCGCCTCTCGCCCTGAACCGCCACTCCCGCCCGAACCGACCTTGCGCCCTCCTTTAAATCCTCCTCCTCCCTCTCGGCCGCGCCCGTGCCGCCGTCGAACACCTTCTCCGTCGCCGCAGCCGAGGACGCCCGAAGGAGACTCCGGGCGCCTCCTTCCCCTCTCCCTTGGCCCGGAGACGAGCCGTGCCGCCCGTGCGTCGTCTTCCCCCTCCGTCCCAGGCGAGCCTCCCCTCCCGCGGTAACTCCCTTTTCCCCTCCGTCTCCCTCCGTTTCTCCTCGACCTAGGACGCTAGGTAGCGCCGTCGACTCTCTCCGGGCACCGCCGTGGGCGCCGCCCCTCTCCTCCGCTCTCTCCCCGCGCCACCGTTGCCGCTGCCACCTCGCGCCGTCGCCGGCCGCCGTCACGCCTCCTCGCTCCGATCCGAGCCGTTGGCTCGCTTCCCCTCTCTCCCCTCTCCGCTCCGGTGTTTTCCCCTTCGCCAGGGCCCACCGTCGATCCGGCGCCTTCCCCTTTGTCCCTCTCCCGTCGGCCTCCGTGGCCGCCACATCGGCGCCACGCGAGCGCCGACTGCCTCCCTCCCTCCGTGCGCCTAGTCCGCGTGGACCAAGCTGCTGACGGGCGGGTCCCGCCCTAGCGCCGAGCGGTGGACCTCGGTCCACCGGTCCGTCCGCTCACGTGGGCTGCGCCCCCGCCTCGGCCCACTCGGCCTCTTCTCCTCTTCTGCCCAGTCCGCTCCCCTTCGGCTCGCGCGCTCTCCCCGGCCTTGGGCCGTCTTTCCTGCGTGCCGGCCCGCTCGCTCGGCCGCGCCCGCGCTCGCCCATGGGCCGCGCCACTTGGCCTCCGGTCCATCGGCCTCCCTCGCTCGGCCTTGGGCCTTCCATCCCGCGCACCGGCCCGAGTTACTCGGCCGCGCCCGATTCGGCCTTGGGCTGAATCCATCTCACTAAAAGTCCAATTTAAGTCCCTCCATCTTTTTTGTTTTTCAAGGGAATTAATAATTCATTTTCCTTTAGACAGAAAATCATTTAATCTTAGGAAATTCGTATCTTCTCAACCTTTCGTCCGATTGACTCCGTTCAACTTCCAAAATTCCTCAAAAATCGAGATCTATCCAATGGTACGCTTAGTGGTCATTAGTAGGGCTTCTTTTTTTCGTTGTGTTGAGTTGCCTCGTCTCGCATGTAGCTTCGGAGCCTGAAGACTCGCAGTGCGCGGATTTCGAGGAAGAAGCTCAAGATCTCGAGCAAGATAAGTCACCTTTGATCAATTAAACCTATAATTTGAAATTAAGTATTTTGATTCTGCAAACTATGCATTCCTTAGGTTACACTTGACACTTTGGCCTCGGTTTGTAATACAACCGGCAGGCCCTACCCACTTGCTGCATTTAACCTCCTTGATTATTGAATACCCTAACACCCCCTTGTCACCCTTCAGGTGAGGTCTCAGTATTCGCACCCCGCGTACGAATATCGAGGCTCCCCTCAAATTTAAAATGATCAACTGGGTAAAACTGGAGTTTACAAAATGCTTGAAAAACCCAACACTTGGGTCGGTGTCTTGAAAATAAAGTGAGTTTCCAAAACTTGCGGTGCAGGAGACGTACTGGAGGTACGGTCTGCCCGTTCTCGCCTTAAGGACCGATTTCTTGGGAATTACATCCGAGCATATGTCAAGTACGACCACATGGGTGATATGGGACACCCCTGGCTGAGTAACTAGCTAGGCCAGGAAAATCTTGATGCCAAGGGACAAGTGGATTCGCCGGGGTGGTGTCGGGGAGGACCCCTGGGCTTCCTGGCACAGTATGGTTTGGGACCTAACCTGGTGTTGGTCCGTGGGACCCCTCCCGTTGACATAAGATGACCTTGAGTCGGCTTTCGAAATGCCTTGTCGTGAGCCTCAAGGTCACCAGACGTGGCTGTTCTGCACGGGCTGGGTGACCCGGGTTAGTAACGTCTTGTGGGTAAAGTGTACCCCCTCTACAGAGGTGTTAACGACGAAATTTGGTAAATCATGCATTGGATTCAGAGTTAAAGCAGAAGCCGATTGGAGGAGATAAGCGATTACAGAAACAGAGTATGAATTGGCTGCAAGCCAAATCGGCTACGGTGTGCATCGGCTGAAACAGAATCGGACAAGGATAGCCGATGTAGCCGATTCCGATAAGGAGATGGCAGGATCATTGTCGGGTTCGGTTGATGTGCTTCATGAGGATTGCCACGTGCGGATTGAGTCCGAAGAAGGCAATTGTATCTATTAATTAGGATATTTGTGAGTTTCCTTTTATCTTTAGGAAAGTGTGTTTAGTGTCCCTTAAGGACTTTATGTTTTTCTTTTATCTTTAGGAAAGTTTCTTTCTTGTCCTACAAGGACTAGTATCTCCCCATGGGTATAAATATGTACACCCGGGGTTATTGTAATCTATCAACTCTCGATCAATACAATTCGGCGCATCGCCACCTTTTACTCTGTTACGGTTTATTTATCAACCGGCGGAATTTGGCACCTGACGCGGGGCTGCATCGGCTGTCGATCTCCGGCGAAGGGGTAAGTCCAATGTTCCGTCGGTTCAGGCAATTGTATCATCTACGTCGGCGTCGTTCAAGGCTGCATCAGTACATTCGACCTCTTGGATTGCTCTGGTTTGGATAATATATTTGCCTGGCTATTTATCATATGTCTTCTGTTAATCTAGTATTAGCATCTCGATTTAGCTTTATCGGCTGCTTCTCGTTTTAGGGTTTCTGCCGGTATTGACTAAATCGTCTTGCTAGATTAGATTAGCTTAGGCATCTACCACCCTGAAAATCAGTCAAGGGCTTGATCATCTAGATACCGTGTTTCTTTACATACTTAGTGCTGCATCAGTTGAGTTTGACCTACTAAGTCGTGCTTAGAACCATGAATCTCTAGCCTGCTTTTTGATTGCTGATAAGGGTTTCATCGGGGTTTCAGCCGATGAGTTATCTGGACGTTGCATCGGCTTATAAGGATTGCATATAAGTTGAATTTAGCCGATGACAACAAAGGTTTCACTGTTTAATCTAATCTTGTGGATTTTATTGCATTGGATCTATGTTAGATTTACTTCATCGGCTATGCTATGAATATATATAATCTCTCTCTTGAGGTGTTTTTAGACATAAGTGATTTATACTGTCTCGGCGCCCTGTCCGATCTATCCCAATCACTTGGTTTAAATATATTTTGAGATTTAGATTATGTATCATTGATATCTACAGCCGATCGAGTATGTCTAACTTTCGTTTTACTTTATCAAGTCATTGCCGATCTAATGCATATTATCATCAGCCGATTGTCTCTTCATCAAGTGTCAGAATCTACATTGAACACATAGCCGATGGCTCAAAACCCTATCGCTATCGGCTGTCATCAGGATCGGCTGGAATTACTACATCGGCTATGTTGGCCGATCGGTTCTTTGATCTGTCGTTTGTATATCTTGTCAGTTGCAGGATCAAACTGACTGGCACGCCCGCATCTCACCAAGATTTGGACCTGCACTGGAGCTAAGCAGATCTCCGAGGCCAGTGTGTGTTTTTTGCATCAACAAGAGGTTAACAACTGTTCGAATAGCTGTGCCCACGGTCATGGGCGGATGTGAGGTGATTCCTTAGCGTAGTTTTGTTGACTACTTTGTGAACTGCTGTGGGTGTGAGAAACCTGTTCAGTGCTTGACTTGTGGCTGTTGGTATAGCCGGTGTCGGTGAACGATTGGCAGGGAGCCTCTCGTGTCGACGTGCTTGACTTGTGGCTGTTGGTACAGCCGGTGTCGGTGAACAATTGGTAGGGAGCCTCTCGTGCCGACGTGCTTAACTTGTGGCTGTTGGTACAGCCGGTGTCGGTGAACGATTGGCAGGGAGCCTCTCGTGCCGACAAGAATCAATCTTACATTCTGTGGCGCCCCACACTATGCTGGTCTAGAAAATCAACCGGCATAGACTGGAGGTCACAATCTTATCTGTGAATACAGTACCAGTCCCAGGATACACGAGCTGGTACTCACAGGATAATAGTGGAATCCAGAAATACAAAGCTTTTATTACAAATTGTTGGAGGTCTCAAACTACTACCGTCGTGGACAAACCCCAGACTGGTAGAAAGACTGAAAGAACAAAGTAAACGCAAGCGGAAACATAACAACAGTGGAGGGTGACATGAAGCAATAAGACAACCATAACTCCACAGGCTATGCTTGGGAACTAGGCTTGAAACCCAGAGAAGTCGTACTTGACCTGCTCTTGAAAGTAGGCCTCGGCGGAAGGGTCAAGGTATCCTTCTTCTAACTCTATAAATAATAATAGCAAGGGTGAGTACTCGTTGTACTCAGCAAGCCAGGGAAAAATATGATATGCAAGGCCAATAACAAGGGGTGGGACGGTTTTATTTGGAAAACCAGGTTTTATAAATAATTTAGTTGAAAACCTCTAGTGTATCAGTTGTTAGTTTCGAAGTAAGGCTCACGCCTTACTCCATTCCACAGGTTGCTTCGCAACAACCTGTCACTGCAGTAATCCTCAAATCAAAACACCGTGCCATCTCAGCACTGCTCGGCCATCTCAGCCACTCTACCTCGGCCATCTCAGCCCTAACCACACCTTGGTGCCAATCGACACCCCGAGTCACACAGACTCGTTCCCAACCACGAAGGCTGGCCGTCCGCCACAAAGGCAAACTCTGGTGACGGTACCCATTCCAAGAATTAATTTATAAAACAAACACTACGCTATGAGAAAGACTTCACATCCGCCCATGACCGTGGGCACGGCTGTTTAAACAGTTTGACTAAACTCTGCAGAGGTTGCACGCTTTACCCACACGTCGCGGACTTCTCGCATTACCGAACACATGTGGATCAGACATGGCCGACAAAGGAGAGCTCGCTACAAGGCTTTTCCATAACCAAACCATAAATATCCCGTGCCCCACAGTTGGGTGGAATCTCTCCACCAAGCATCAGGCCAAATTTCAAGCCCTCATCTACTCAGGCCCCACCGTATGGACTCCGACACATCCCCACTGCAGGAGATTGCCATACCCGCCACCATACCAGTGCTCCTCAACTGCTAGCCTGCTAGACATCTATGTTTTAGCTATTTACTCGGCCAGGGGCATCCCATTCTACCCGTGTGGTCGCACTGTCATATGTTCAGATGAATTTCCCAAAGGAAACGGTCCTTATGGACAATACGTAGTCAAACCACCAAGGTACTGACTCCCGCATCATCAGGTTTTTAAAACACTTTTCCTCTTCTTAACCATACCGACATCTCGCCGGGTTTTCAAAATATAAATTTCCCAGTTTTGTTTTCCCACACGACAGCACAATCGTGACCTATAGGTAATCTACTTTGGCATTTTAAATACCAACGCAAAATATGTAGTGGAGTTACAAAGGAATGGGGTCATCAATTTCTAAATATTAAAAGTGCGACTACTGGGAAGGTCCGACGATTTATATTTGAATCGTGGCCAAAAACAGTGTAACCTAAAGCATGCAATTTGGCAAACAAAATATTTAATTTAAAAATATAGGGGCAATAAATGGTCAAGGGGGCTTGCCTTGTTCCGCGACAACGGGCGGAGCGTCGAACTCCTGTGCGAATCCTCCGTCCGACTCGGGTTCTAAACACAAAAAAAACAAACAATACATAAAACCACTGCTAAACCGAAACAAAACACGAAAAAGACAGCGTTAATAAATAGAGGGGAATTTTTGAAAGATTTTGAAATTTGAACGGAGTCAAACGGAGTTCGGGATGAAAAGATAGGGATTTTTGAAGTTTTGGGAATTTTTGGAGGATTAAATGAATAGAGAGGAATATTCCAGGGAATATTCCGAGTGGGGCCCGGCTGTCAGGTCAAAGGGGGGTCAAGGGAGAGAGGGAGGGATGTGGGGCCCGTGGGTCCCACTCCTTTTCTTTCTTTTCTTCTTTTTTTTTCTTTCTTCTCCTTCTTATCTCCTTCTCTCTCTTTCTTTGTTTTCTCTGTTCTCTTTCTTCTCATGCCGAGAGAGAGGAGGCGCGATGGGGGGGGCGGCGGCCGGGCGGCGGCTGCGCGCGGCGGGGGCGGCGTCGGCCGGCGGTTGGGCGGCAGGGAGGGGAGAGGGCGGCGCGCTGGCCGGGCTTGGCCGGGGCGCGGCGCGGCAGCTGCAGCCGGGCTCGGCCGGCGGCGCGGCACGACGCAGGGCCGGCGGCTGGGCAGCTAGGAGGCGCAGGCCAGTGGCGGCTGCTGGGGGCGCAGGCCGGCGGCTCGGCAGCGCGGGGCCGGCGGCCAGGAGTGCGGGGCCAGCGGCTCGGCAGGCGCAGTACCCTGGCTGCTTGGCGCCGGCTGCAGCACGGCCGGGAGTGGCGTCGGCCGGCGGCTGGGCAGCGGGGCCAGCGGCTGGGCGACGGTTTGGTGCTGGCAGAGGGGAGGGGCTCGGCTGGGAAGGAAGGAGGAGTAGGGCCGAGCAGGGAGAAGAAGAAGAAGAAGAAGAGAAGAAAAAGGGAATCGGCCACCTCGACGCGGCGAGCTCCGGGACTTCGGCGATTCGGCTCCGGAGTGGTGAAAATGGAGTGGTGAATCGGCTGAGGAACTCCACGGTAAGTTTGCTTGGGTATTTATACTGCCGGAGTGATTCGGGAGTAGAAACTTGGCGACGAGAACTTCCATTGATGTCTCTGTGTTTGCTTCTCTGTCTGCAGACTCCAGCCGTTGTCGTTGCCTGGCTTGCTCGGCGAGCGGCGCGGAGCGGTGCCTACCTTCACTGGTGCTGTTGTCGCTGCCCGGCTTGCTCGGCGAGCGGCGCGGAGCGGTGCCTAATCTTCACTGTGCTGGCAGGACGGTGCCTAACCGTCGATTTGCAGGGGGTTTAGGAAAAATAGGGACAGAGACAGAACATGCATGCACGATTAATGGATGAGCCTGAGTGATTTTCCTGGCTTAATGAAGTGCAAAGGACCTCCGGGTGAAAAGAACGGATAAACACCGGGCGGTAGAAATCCAAAATATTTTGGAATATTTCGGACGGAAAGAAAATGATTTGATACGACCGGGGAAAATAAATAAAAACAAAATTAAAACTAACTTGGGAAATAAACAAAAATAAAATTAAAACTAATTTTGAAATTTTTGGGGATTTTGAACGGAAAGACAGAGCGACGTTAAACTGCGGTTTTTAAAAAAAAACGCGGGCGTTACAAACCTACCCCCCTTAAGAGAATCTCGTCCCGAGATTCCGCAGCTAAGCGAAAAGATCTGGGTACTCGGCTCGGAGGTGATCTTCCTGTTCCCAGGTAGCCTCATCCTCGGTATGATTACTCCATTGAACCTTGAGAAACTTGATGTTCTTTCGTCGCGTGCGACGTTCCTTTTCATCGAGTATTTTGATCGGCCGTTCCGTGTAGGTTAAGTCCTTTTGTACATCAACCTTTTGGATGGGGACTTGCTCTTCAGGGACACGAAGACACTTTCTTAGTTGCGAGACATGGAATACGTCGTGTACTCCTGCCAGCTCTGGGGGTAACTCGAGTTGATAGGCGACTTCGCCTCGTCTATCAATGATGGGATAGGGGCCAATGTAGCGTGGTGCCAACTTTCCGGTCATTCCAAAACGCTTCGTTCCTCTCAAAGGTGACACCCTTAGGTACACATGGTCCCCTATTTCAAACTCAAGCATCCGTCGTCGATGGTCGGCGTAATCCTTCTGTCGGGCTTGGGCTTCCTGAAGCCTAAGCCGGATGACTTTAACTTGCTCTTCGGCTGCCTGTAGGATATCAGGCCCGAACACTTTCTTTTCCCCTACATCTGTCCAACAGAGCGGGGTTCGGCATTTTCGCCCATATAAGGCTTCATTGGGGGCCATCTGGATACTGGTTTGATAACTGTTATTATAAGAGAACTCGGCATAAGGCAAGCACAGATCCCATGCGCCTTCAAAGTCTAGGGCACATGCTCGCAGCATATCCTCCAGAATTTGGTTTACTCTTTCTGTCTGACCATCGGTTTGGGGGTGATAGGCTGTGCTGAAGTTTAGGTTTGTGCCCAACGCCTCATGGAGTTTCTGCCAGAAATGTGAAGTAAATTGAGTACCTCGATCTGATACGATCTTCTTAGGCACCCCATGCCGGCATACAATCTGAGTCATGTATAACTCGGCTAGCTTTTTACCGGAATAAGTGGTCTTGACGGGGATAAAGTGTGCGACCTTGGTAAGTCGGTCCACTATTACCCAGATGGAATCGTGGCCAGAAGGGGTCTTGGGAAATCCGGTGATAAAATCCATTCCTATCTCTTCCCATTTCCACTCGGGTATCCTTAAAGGTTGTAACAATCCAGCGGGTCTCTGGTGTTCTGCCTTTACTCGTTGGCAAATATCACATAGGGCCACATACTCTGCGATGTCACGCTTCATCCCAGGCCACCAATAGTGAGGTTTGATGTCTTGATACATCTTGGTGCTACCGGGGTGTATGGAATATGCGGACTCGTGTGCCTCCCGAAGTATCAGATCCTTCAATCCTTTATTATTGGGGACACAGATACGTTTTCCCAGCCATACTACCCCTTTATCGTCCAAGGAGTGCCCTGAGGCTTTGCCTCCCTTGATAAGCTTCTTGATTTCTATGATCCCTTGGTCGTTTAATTGGGCTTCGCCGATTAGTTGCTCTAGGGTGGGTTGTACTACTAAAGTGGCAAGGGTCCCAGTCTTGACCACGTCTATTCGTAGTTTCTCTAGGCTCCGGCATAGTTCTAGGTGGTGTGGTAGAGTGCTTAAGGCATTGCAATGCACTTTCCGACTTAATGCATCAGCAACCACGTTTGCCTTACCCGGGTGATAATGTATCCCGAGATCATAATCCTTGATCAACTCTAGCCACCTTCTCTGTCTGAGGTTAAGTTCAGTCTGGGTGAAAATGTACTTCAGACTCTTATGGTCGGTGTATACTTCACACCTATTGCCCATCAGGTAATGTCGCCATATCTTGAGGGCATGTACTACCGCAGCTAACTCCAGATCATGGGTAGCATAATTCACTTCATGGGGCCTTAATTGTCTAGAGGCATAGGCAACTACTCTTCCGTCTTGCATGAGCACGCATCCTAACCCCTGTCTGGATGCATCACAATAGATGTCAAAATCTTTCCGTATGTCTGGGAGGATTAGGACGGGGGACGTGGTCAGTCTCTTCTTCAGCTCTTGGAAACTCCTCTCACAGGCGGCCGTCCATATAAACTTCCGTTCCTTCTTGAGTAGTTCGGTCATGGGCTTGGCGATCCTGGAGAACCCTTCAATGAATCTCCGGTAATAGCCTGCCAGTCCGAGGAAACTTCGGATTTCGGTGGCTGTGGTCGGGGTTTTCCATGAGAGTACATCTCTAACCTTGCCGGGGTCTACTTCTACTCCGCTAGCAGAAATGACATGGCCAAGGAATGCAACTCTGTCAAGCCAAAATTCGCACTTGGAAAATTTGGCATAGAGTTGATGTTCCCTTAATCTTCCCAAAACTGATCTTAGGTGCTCAGCATGTTCTTGCTCACTCTTAGAGTAGACGAGAATATCGTCTATGAACACCACGACATATTTATCGAGGCATTCCATGAACACTTTGTTCATAAGGTTCATGAAAAAGGCTGGGGCATTGGTGAGTCCAAAGGACATGACAGTATACTCGTATAGTCCATAACGAGTAAGAAGGCAGTTTTGGGTATGTCTTCTGGCCGAATTTTTAGTTGGTGATACCCGGACCTTAAGTCTATTTTGGAAAAGACCTTAGCTCCTTGCAACTGATCAAACAGGTCATCAATCCTAGGAAGAGGGTATTTGTTCTTGATGGTCACTTCATTGAGGGCACGGTAATCCACACACATTCTCTTGGTCTTGTCCTTCTTTTCGACCAAAAGGATTGGGGCTCCCCAAGGAGATGTGCTGGGTCGCACGAATCCCTTTTCCTCTAATTCCTCGATTTGCTTCTTGACTTCTACCAATTCGTTGGGGGCCATTCTGTAGGGCCTCTTGGATATGGGGGCTGTGCCAGGGGCGAGGGTGATGGAGAACTCGATTTCTCTATCTGGGGGCATTCCGGGTAATTCTTCCGGAAATACATCCGGATACTCATTGACTACCGGTACTTCCTCCAAAGGAATGGCTTCCATGGCGCTTAGGAGAGGTTGCGCTATCAAAAGTCGGGAGGGGATGAACTTGACTTCATTCCCACTTGGTCCTTGCAAAATTATGGTGTGGGTGGCACAGTCTATCCGACTCTTATGCTTGGATAACCAATCCATCCCTAGGATTAAATCCAGACCCTGGGATTCTAGAATGATAGGGCTAACAGTAAAGGTGACGCCTTCTATGTCTAGGATCACCTTTGGGCAGGCTCGATAGGCTTTAACTTCTTTTCCAGGGGATTGGATAAGCATTGGTGTTCCTAACCCTTTAGTCCTTATCCCATTTTTCTCCACAAATGAGCAAGAGATAAAAGAGTGCGAGGCTCCGGAATCAAATAAGACGACTGCTGGTACGGAATTAACAAGAAACGTACCTAGCACCACATCGAGGGATTCCTGGGCTGATTCCGCCTGCACATGATTGACTCGACCTCGTCCAAAAGTCGGGGCAGGGCGGGAGGCCTGACCACTGACCTGAGTGGCAGCCTTGGCTGGAGCCGTAGCGGGCGCCCTGGCGGTACTGATATGAGAGGCCCCAGAGGCAGCAGGAGTAGAACGCTGGGTACACTCCCTGGAGAAATGTCCCGCAAGTCCACAGCGATAGCAAGGGAATTTGGCTGCGGTGGACGGGTTCCTTGGCAGAGGGTTGGAAGTGGTGACGTTACTTCCTCCGGTGTTACCAGAGTAAGTCCTTAGTTGAGCTGGTGCCAAAGGACGAGGTGGGAAAGGACGGGCTGAGTATCCCGGGCTTGGTTGAGGTGTTTGTTGACGGTACTGGATAGGATAGTTGACCCGAGGGCGCGGACCTCCGTGGTGCAGGAGTCCGAGCTGAGCAGCCTTACGTTTTCGCAGGGCTTCCTCTTCCTTCTTGGTATCTTCCACAATAAGGGCTCGGTTGACCATCTGC
>BDMV01000003.1:11655239-11745865 GCA_008326285.1 Oryza officinalis | reverse complement strand
GAGTGGTGAATCGGCTGAGGAACTCCACGGTAAGATTGCTTGGGTATTTATACTGCCGGATTGATTCGGGAGCAGAAACTTGGCGATGAAAATTTTCACTGATGTCTCTGTGTCTGCTTCTCTGTCTGCAGACTCCAGCCGCTGTCGTTGCCTGGCTTGCTCGGCGAGCGGCGTGGAGCGGTGCCTACCTTCACTGGTTCTGTTGTCGCTGCCCGGCTATGCTCGGCGAGCGGCGCGGAGCGGTGCCTAATCTTCACTGTGCTGGCAGGACGGTGCCTAACCGTCGATTTGCAGGGGGGTTTAGGGAAAAAAAAATAGGGACAGAGACAGAACATGCATGCAGATTAATGGATGAGCCTGAGTGATTTTCCTGCTAAAGGACCTCCGGGTGAAAAGAACGGATAAACACCGGGCGGTAGAAATCCAAAATATTTTGGAATATTTCGGACGGAAAGAAAATGATTTGATACGACCGGGGAAAATAAATAAAAACAAAATTAAAACTAACTTGGGAAATAAACAAAAATAAAATTAAAACTAATTTTGAAATTTTTGGGGATTTTGAACGGAAAGACAGACGACGTTAACTGCGGTTTTAGAAAAACGCGGGCGTTACAAACCTACCCCCCTTAAGAGAATCTCGTCCCGAGATTCCGCAGCTAAGCGAAAAGATCTGGGTACTCGGCTCGGAGGTGATCTTCCTGTTCCCAGGTAGCCTCATCCTCGGTATGATTACTCCATTGAACCTTGAGAAACTTGATGTTCTTTCGTCGCGTGCGACGTTCCTTTTCATCGAGTATTTTGATCGGCCGTTCCGTGTAGGTTAAGTCCTTTTGTACATCAACTTTTGGATGGGGACTTGCTCTTCAGGGACACGAAGACACTTTCTTAGTTGCGAGACATGGAATACGTCGTGTACTCCTGCCAGCTCTGGGGGTAACTCGAGTTGATAGGCGACTTCGCCTCGTCTATCAATGATGGGATAGGGGCCAATGTAGCGTGGTGCCAACTTTCCGGTCATTCCAAAACGCTTCGTTCCTCTCAAAGGTGACACCCTTAGGTACACATGGTCCCCTATTTCAAACTCAAGCATCCGTCGTCGATGTCGGCGTAATCCTTCTGTCGGGCTTGGGCTTCCTGAAGCCTAAGCCGGATGACTTTAACTTGCTCTTCGGCTGCCTGTAGGATATCAGGCCCGAACACTTTCTTTTCCCCTACATCTGTCCAACAGAGCGGGGTTCGGCATTTTCGCCCATATAAGGCTTCATTGGGGGCCATCTGGATACTGGTTTGATAACTGTTATTATAAGAGAACTCGGCATAAGGCAAGCACAGATCCCATGCGCCTTCAAAGTCTAGGGCACATGCTCGCAGCATATCCTCCAGAATTTGGTTTACTCTTTCTGTCTGACCATCGGTTTGGGGGTGATAGGCTGTGCTGAAGTTTAGGTTTGTGCCCAACGCCTCATGGAGTTTCTGCCAGAAATGTGAAGTAAATTGAGTACCTCGATCTGATACGATCTTCTTAGGCACCCCATGCCGGCATACAATCTGAGTCATGTATAACTCGGCTAGCTTTTTACCGGAATAAGTGGTTTTGACGGGGATAAAGTGTGCGACCTTGGTAAGTCGGTCCACTATTACCCAGATGGAATCGTGGCCAGAAGGGGTCTTGGGAAATCCGGTGATAAAATCCATTCCTATCTCTTCCCATTTCCACTCGGGTATCCTTAAAGGTTGTAACAATCCAGCGGGTCTCTGGTGTTCTGCCTTTACTCGTTGGCAAATATCACATAGGGCCACATACTCTGCGATGTCACGCTTCATCCCAGGCCACCAATAGTGAGGTTTGATGTCTTGATACATCTTGGTGCTACCGGGGTGTATGGAATATGCGGACTCGTGTGCCTCCCGAAGTATCAGATCCTTCAATCCTTTATTATTGGGGACACAGATACGTTTTCCCAGCCATACTACCCCTTTATCGTCCAAGGAGTGCCCTGAGGCTTTGCCTCCCTTGATAAGCTTCTTGATTTCTATGATCCCTTGGTCGTTTAATTGGGCTTCGCCGATTAGTTGCTCTAGGGTGGGTTGTACTACTAAAGTGGCAAGGGTCCCAGTCTTGACCACGTCTATCCGTAGTTTCTCTAGGCTCCGGCATAGTTCTAGGTGGTGTGGTAGAGTGCTTAAGGCATTGCAATGCACTTTCCGACTTAATGCATCAGCAACCACGTTTGCCTTACCCGGGTGATAATGTATCCCGAGATCATAATCCTTGATCAACTCTAGCCACCTTCTCTGTCTGAGGTTAAGTTCAGTCTGGGTGAAAATGTACTTCAGACTCTTATGGTCGATGTATACTTCACACCTATTGCCCATCAGGTAATGTCGCCATATCTTGAGGGCATGTACTACCGCAGCTAACTCCAGATCATGGGTAGCATAATTCACTTCATGGGGCCTTAATTGTCTAGAGGCATAGGCAACTACTCTTCCGTCTTGCATGAGCACGCATCCTAACCCCTGTCTGGATGCATCACAATAGATGTCAAAATCTTTCCGTATGTCTGGGAGGATTAGGACGGGGGACGTGGTCAGTCTCTTCTTCAGCTCTTGGAAACTCCTCTCACAGGCGGCCGTCCATATAAACTTCCGTTCCTTCTTGAGTAGTTCGGTCATGGGCTTGGCGATCCTGGAGAACCCTTCAATGAATCTCCGGTAATAGCCTGCCAGTCCGAGGAAACTTCAGATTTCGGTGGCTGTGGTCGGGGTTTTCCATGAGAGTACATCTCTAACCTTGCCGGGGTCTACTTCTACTCCGCTAGCAGAAATGACATGGCCAAGGAATGCAACTCTGTCAAGCCAAAATTCGCACTTGGAAAATTTGGCATATAGTTGATGTTCCCTTAATCTTCCCAAAACTGATCTTAGGTGCTCAGCATGTTCTTGCTCACTCTTAGAGTAGACGAGAATATCGTCTATGAACACCACGACATATTTATCGAGGCATTCCATGAACACTTTGTTCATAAGGTTCATGAAAAAGGCTGGGGCATTGGTGAGTCCAAAGGACATGACAGTATACTCGTATAGTCCATAACGGGTACAGAAGGCGGTTTTGGGTATGTCTTCTGGCCGAATTTTCAGTTGGTGATACCCGGACCTTAAGTCTATTTTGGAAAAGACCTTAGCTCCTTGCAACTGATCAAACAGGTCATCAATCCGAGGAAGAGGGTATTTGTTCTTGATGGTCACTTCATTGAGGGCACGGTAATCCACACACATTCTCTTGGTCTTGTCCTTCTTTTCGACCAAAAGGACTGGGGCTCCCCAAGGAGATGTGCTGGGTCGCACGAATCCCTTTTCCTCTAATTCCTCGATTTGCTTCTTGACTTCTGCCAATTCGTTGGGGGCCATTCTGTAGGGCCTCTTGGAGATGGGGGCTGTGCCAGGGGCAAGGGTGATGGAGAACTCGATTTCTCTATCTGGGGGCATTCCGGGTAATTCTTCCGGAAATACATCCGGATACTCATTGACTACCGGTACTTCCTCCAAAGGAATGGCTTCCATGGCGCTTAGGAGAGGTTGCGCTATCAATCGTCGGGAGGGGATGAACTTGACTTCATTCCCACTTGGTCCTTGCAAAATTATGGTGTGGGTGGCACAGTCTATCTGACCCTTATGCTTGGATAACCAATCCATCCCTAGGATTAAATCCAGACTCTGGGATTCTAGAATGATAGGGCTAACAGTGAAGGTGACGCCTTCTATGTCTAGGCTCACCTTTGGGCAGGCTCGATAGGCTTTAACTTCTCTTCCAGGGGATTGGATAAGCATTGGTGTTCCTAACCCTTTAGTCCTTATCCCATTTTTCTCCACAAATGAGCAAGAGATAAAAGAGTGCGAGGCTCCGGAATCAAATAAGACGACTGCTGGTACGGAATTAACAAGAAACGTACCTAGCACCACATCGAGGGATTCCTGGGCTGATTCCGCCTGCACATGATTGACTCGACCTCGTCCAAAAGTCGGGGCAGAGAGGGAGGCCTGACCACTGACCTGAGTGGCAACCTTGGCTGGAGCCGTAGCGGGCACCCTGGCGGTACTGATATGAGAGGCCCCAGAGGCAGCAGGAGCAGAACGCTGGGTACACTCCCTGGCGAAGTGTCCCACGAGTCCACAGCGATAGCAAGGGAATCTGGTTGCGGTGGATGGGTTCCTTGGCAGAGGGTTGGAAGTGGTGACGTTACTTCCTCCGGTGTTACCAGAGTAAGTCCTTGGTTGAGCTGGTGCCAAAGGACGAGGTGGGAAAGGACGGGCTGAGTATCCCGGGCTTGGTTGAGGTGTTTGTTGACGGTACTGGATAGGATAGTTGACCCGAGGGCGCGGACCTCCGTGGTGCAGGAGTCCGAGCTGAGCAGCCTTACGTTTCCGCAGGGCTTCCTCTTCCTTCTTGGTATCTTCCACAATAAGGGCTCGGTTGACCATCTGCTGGAAATTGGGGAAGCTGTGTGCCACCAATTGAATGCGGATGCCTACATTCATGCCCTTGAGGAATCTTCGAATTTTCTTCTTATCCGTGTCTACCTCGTCAGCAGCATACCGGGCTAAATGATTGAACTTGCTGAGGTACTCATTAATAGAGGAACTTTCTTGCTTGAGATTGTTGAATTCTTCTCGCTTAATATCGAGGGTGCTTTCTGGAATATGCGCCCCTCGAAAGGCCTCGGCGAATTCTTCCCAGTCAATGGTGGTGGCGTCTTGATGCGCCGTACGGTAGTTTTCCCACCAGTTAGCTGCGGGTCCTCTGAGTTGGTGGGCCGCGTACAACGCCTTTTCCCTGGGGTTGCACTGCACCAACTCCAACTTCCTGGCAATGTCCTTTAACCAATCATCCGCCTCGATTGGTTCCGAGGTTTGGGAGAACTCCGGAGGACGGGTCCTTAGGAAGTCGTTCAACTTAGACCGCCCGTCGAAAGCATGGCGAGGCTGATGGTTGAGGGCAGCTAAGTTCTGAGCTATGCCTTGCAAAATTTGAGTTTGCAAGGTTAGTACGCTTTGCTGATCTAGGGGAGGTGGATGAGGTAAGCCTCCCGATCCTGAGGTGGGAGTCCGGGCTTCTCGTGAGTTGGCATGCTCGTGGTCAGATGTTTGATCCAATTGCACCTCGAGCTCTTCCCGAGTGGCATTTCGGGGTAGCGGGCTTTCTTCCTCATGTCCAAGACGTATGGGAGCGCGTATGGTACGGCGGGGGCGTTCGGCCATCTATCCAAAGAAGAGAGAGAAGTTTTAACTACAAAGACACTTTTTTTTTTTTAAACCAAAGCACAAACACTCAATACAATAGCACAACACAATACATGGGAGGGGTACATTACTTAGACACTGATACAGGCTACACCACACGAGGTGTTACACAACTCCTCAAGAGTTGGCAAACCGACGCGATCTCGACTAAACCTCCCATTCACCACTACCTTGCGAGACCACCTTATTCAAGCTCCTAATCAAGGGGTAGTGGACTGGCACTGACTGACAGGGATGATCCGTTCACGGGGAGCGGTCGCCGCGTAGCTCTTCATCCTCCGGGACAATGCCGTAGGCAGGTGGGAACTGAGTGGGGAGACCTGGAGCAGGAGTGGGGACGCCACCAGTCGGTGGGGTAGAAGTGTCACCCTGTGCCGGCAGTGCAACAGAGGAATTGGGGTCAATGGTGAAACGGAACAAGGAGCGGTATTCGCGCGCGGTCATGCGGCGTACCGGACGGGAGGGCAAAGGCGGAGAAGGCTGTGGTGGGGGTGGGGAGGAACTCTGCGAGCTGCCTCCCTCAGTGCGACGTGCCCTGCTGGGACGTGAGGTGGAAAAGGCTGGCGGAGGTCGGGCGAGAGGTATCCCCTCAAAGGCGGTGAAGTGCCTCTCCAGCTGGCGGTAGGCCTCCAGGAGTGAGTGGTATTGCCCATCCAAGAACATGGTGAATTCCAATAGGCGGAGTTGGGCGGGAGTTTGTTCCTGGCAATTGTAGCGGTACACACTGTCTGGTGAGCCGCGATGGAGGTGGGGAAGGAGGTGAAAATGCGTGTGGTCGAGAAGATGGTCATAGGATTCACGAAGGCGCCGGATGGCAGTGAAGGCAACACTCTGGTGGGCTAAGCGGGGGTTGGGGCGGATCTTGGTGAAGCGATGGCGGCTGAGTCCAGGAGCACATGGAACAAGTCGGACATGTACACGGTAGCGGGGTGGAGTGATCTGCAGGATTTCTGCCCCGAAGATCGGAGGAGCAAAACCAAGGTAGCGGGCAAGGTCTGTCAGCATCTGGACAAACCCGTCATAAACTCCCATGGTAGCCTCCCGTATCAGGTAAATCATCTACAGAAATTTTGCAAAGAGGAAGGGGTCAGTAAACTGACGCTTTTTCAAAAGAAGGGAAAGAAACAACTAAGGAGAAAGGATAAGTGAAACATTAAATTCTCACAAACCACCCGCGGCTATGCCCTGGTGTGCACTAGTGCGCGGAGATTTTCCTAAGGGCTTACTTCCTAAAGGCTTTCCTAAGCAAGGGGTTTCATCCTAGGGCCAAACTTTGCTCTGATACCACCCTGTGGCGCCCCTGACTATGCTGGTCTAGAAAATCAACCGGCATAGACTGGAGGTCACAATCTTATCTGTGAATACAGTACCAGTCCCAGGATACTCGAGCTGGTACTCACAGGATAATAGTGGAATCCAGAAATACAAAGCTTTTATTACAACATTGTTGGAGGTCTCAAATTACTACCGTCGTGGACAAACCCCAGACTGGTAGAAAGACTGAAAGAACAACGCAAGCGGAAACATAACAACAGTGGAGGGTGACATGAAGCAATAAGACAACCATAACTCCACAGGCTATGCTTGGGAACTAGGCTTGAAACCCAGAGAAGTCGTACTCGACCTGCTCTTGAAAGTAGGCCTCGGCGGAAGGGTCAGGGTATCCTTCTTCTAACTCTATAAATAATAATAGCAAGGGTGAGTACTCGTTGTACTCAGCAAGCCCGGGAAAAATATGACATGCAAGGCCAATAACAAGGGGTGGGACGGTTTTATTTGGAAAACCAGGTTTTATAAATCATTTAGTTGTAAACCTCTAGTGTAATAGTTTTTAGTTTCGAAGTAAGGCTCACGCCTTACTCCATTCCACAGGTTGCTTTGCAACAACCTGTCACTGTAGTAATTCAACACAAACACCGTGCCATCTCAGCACTGCTCGGCCATCTCAGCCACACTACTTCGGCCATCTCAGCCCTAACCACACCTTGGTGCCAATCGACACCCCGAGTCACACAGACTCGTTCCCAACCACGAAGGCTGGCCGTCCGCCACAAAGGCAAACTCTGGTGACGGTACCCATTCCAAGAATTAATTTATAAAACAAACACTACGCTATGAGAAACACTTCACATCCGCCCATGACCGTGGGCACGGCTGTTTAAACAGTTTGACTAAACTCTGCAGAGGTTGCACGCTTTACCCACACGTCGCGGACTTCTCGCATTACCGAACACATGTGGATCACACATGGCCGACAAAGGAGAGCTCGCTACAAGGCTTTTCCATAACCAACCCATAAATATCCCGTGTCCCACGGTTGGGTGGAATCTCTCCACCAAGCATCAGGCCAAATTTCAAGCCCTCATCTACTCAGGCCCCACCGTATGGACTCCGACACATCCCCACTGCAGGAGATTGCCATATCCGCCACCATACCAGTGCTCCTCAACTGCTAACCTGCTGGACATCTATGTTTTAGCTATTTACTCGGCCAGGGGCATCCCATTCTACCCGTGTGATCGCACTGTCATATGTTCAGATGAATTTCCCAAAGGAAACGGTCCTTATGGACAATACGTAGTCAAACCACCAAGGTACTGACTCCCGCATCATCAGGTTTTTAAAACACTTTTCCTCTTCTTAACCATACCGACATCTCGCCGGGTTTTCAAAATATAAATTTCCCAGTTTTGTTTTCCCACACGACAGCACAATCGTGACCTATAGGTAATCTACTTTGGCATTTTAAATACCAACGCAAAATATGTAGTGGAGTTACAAAGGAATGGGGTCATCAATTTCTAAATATTAAAAGTGAGACTACTGGGAAGGTCCGACGATTTATATTTGAATCGTGGCCAAAAACAGTGTAACCTAAAGCATGCAATTTGGCAAACAAAATATTTAATTTAAAAATATAGGGGCAATAAATGGTCAAGGGGGCTTGCCTTGTTCCGCGACAACGGGCGGAGCGTCGAACTCCTGTGCAAACCCTCCGTCCGACTCGGGTTCTAAACATGAGAAAACAAACAATACATAAAACCACTACTAAACCAAAACAAAACATGAAAAAGACAGCGTTAATAAATAGAGGGGAATTTTTGAAAGATTTTGAAATTTGAACGGAGTCAAACGGAGTTCGAGATGAAAAGATATGGATTTTTGAAGTTTTGGGAATTTTTGGAGGATTAAATGAATAGAGAGGAATATTCCAGGGAATATTCCGAGTGGGGCCCGGCTGTAAGGTCAAAGGGTCAAAGGAGGGAGAGAGATGTGGGCCCGTGGGTCCCACTCCTTTTCTTTCTTTTCTTTTTTTTTCTTTCTTCTCCTTCTTATCTCCTTCTCTCTCTTTCTTTGTTTTCTCTGTTCTCTTTCTTCTCATGCCGAGAGAGAGGAGGCGCGATGGAGGGCGGCGGCCGGGCGGCGGCTGCGCGCGGCGGGGGCGGCGTCGGCCGGCGGTTGGGCGGCAGGGAGGGGAGAGGGCGGCGCGCTGGCCGGGCTTGGCCGGGGCGCGACGCGGCAGCTGCAGCCGGGCTCGGCCGGCGGCGCGGCACGGCGCAGGGCCGGCGGCTGGGCGGCTAGGAGGCGCAGGCCGGCGGCTCGGCAGCGCGGGGCCGGCGGCCAGGAGTGCGGGGCCAGCGGCTCGGCAGGCGCAGTACCCTGGCTGCTTGGCGTCGGCTGCAGCACGGTCGGGAGTGGCGTCGGCCAGCGGCTGGGCAGCGGGGCCAGCGGCTGGGCGACGGTTTGGTGCTGGCAGAGGGGAGGGGCTCGGCTGGGAAGGAAGGAGGAGTAGGGCCGAGCAGGGAGAAGAAGAAGAAGAAGAAGAGAAGAAAAAGGGAATCGGCCACCTCGACGCGACGAGCTCCGGGACTTCGGCGATTCGGCTCCGGAGTGGTGAAAATGGAGTGGTGAATCGGCTGAGGAACTCCACGGTAAGTTTGCTTGGGTATTTATACTGCCGGAGTGATTCGGGAGTAGAAACTTGGCGACGGGAACGTCCATTGATGTCTCTGTGTTTGCTTCTCTGTCTGCAGACTCCAGCCGTTGTCGTTGCCTGGCTTGCTCGGCGAGCGGCGCGGAGCGGTGCCTACCTTCACTGGTGCTGTTGTCGCTGCCCGGCTTGCTCGGCGAGCGGCGCGGAGCGGTGCCTAATCTTCACTGTGCTGGCAGGACGGTGCCTAACCGTCGATTTGCAGGGGGTTTAGGGAAAATAGGGACAGAGACAGAACATGCATGCATGAGTGTTGAATGAGCCTGAGTGATTTTCCTGGCTTAATGAAGTGCAAAGGACCTCCGGGTGAAAAGAACGGATAAACACCGGGCGGTAGAAATCCAAAATATTTTGGAATATTTCGGACGGAAAGAAAATGATTTGATACGACCGGGGAAAACAAATAAAAACAAAATTAAAACTAACTTGGGAAATAAACAAAAATAAAATTAAAACTAATTTTGAAATTTTTGGGGATTTTGAACGGAAAGACAGAGCGACGTTAAACTGCGGTTTTTTAGAAAAACGCGGGCGTTACACATTCCACTGCTCCGGCCGGATGAGACGCACTTTCTCGTCCGTGTCGTTGAGAAGCACTCACTTAATTGTTTCCGAAAGTTTTAAACTCAAATCAAATGTGAAAAATAACTGGCTCTCCTTTGAAGCTTGCATCAAACACTTAATTCCCTTGACTTGCTGAGTACTCCCGTACTCACCCTTGCTCTATATAAATAACCCCCCCAGTTCTCGAAGACGAGGAGATGGATCCTGCTGAAAAGGAGTTCTTCCAGGAGCAAGCAGACTACGAGCTGTAGTAGGGTTTCGGCCTTTCCGCAAGGCTTTGCTTGTGGCTTCTCCGCTTTTCCGCTTTCGCCTTTTTTAATGCTGTTGCGAACTCTGGGTCTGTCCGCAGTTCCAACCTTGATTGTAATTTCGCTCTTAATAAAGAGACCGTTGTTGTTGTGATATTCTATCTTCCTGTTGTACCAGCACTCTTTCCTGAGACTGGTACAGGTATACAAGTTAATTTGGATCGCCTTACTCTGGCCGCCGCTCGGGGCTAGTTTGGGGCGTGACACTCCGCATCGGTTATAAACATACGTGCACACTTATCCGATGCCACACAATACCTTTTCCATTGTGCAATCCGTGGGTTAGAACCAGTTAACCATGTGATTGTTTGACGAACGACATCAATGTATATATTTACTCTCTTAAACCCAGATTTAACAATTAGATTAATAATATGACATGCACAACATTGATGCAGAAGAAATGATTCAACATAAACACAAAATAATTGTTGTAGAATTTCCATGGCTTTAGAATTTGCAGATGCATTATCCAATGTTACTGCAAAGATTTTATCTGCAAGGCAATACTCATTAACAACCTCTCGAATTCTCTCTGCAATATTTTCACCCGTATGTGCAACATCAATTAACCTTAGCCCAAGAACTGTTTTTTGCAGTTGTCAGTCATCACTAACAAAATGTACAACTACACTAAGGTAATCCTCTTTAGCTCTATCACTCCAGATATCCGAGGTCATACTAACAACAAAGGTGCATGTACTAAATAATTCCTTCAGTGATTCATAACCTTTATCATAGACTTTTTTTCAAATCACGTGTTGTGGTTTGTCTACTAACAGCTTGAAACCTAGGATTATGAGCAGTTTTTAATATAATTTTCAAATGCAGCACTCTTGCCAAAGTTTAAGGGTAAATCTTGTCTAGCAATTAAATGGGTAAGAGATTCGCGAGCTACCATAGGATCGTACTCCCAGGTACGTACCAAACCATCATGATTTAGTAGCAGTTGTTGTTGTCACAGTTGGATCCCTTGCTTCTTTGCACAAGCCTCAGCATGCTGCCTAAAGTGTCCTGTTCCACCAGATGATTTTGCGGATAAATTATGTTTGCATATTCTTCATTTTGCGTATGTTACTTGCCTTCCGTCAGGGCCTGTCACGGCCACCTCTTCAAAATGTTGCCAAACCTCCGAAGTTTGTGATCTCTTTGAGCTAGTGTTCGTCGAGTCACTCCCGCTCATAGTTCCTGATCCTTCTGAAGCTACCAGTACCTCGTCCAAAACTGGTGGTGTTGGCGTCGATCTGGTGACATCATGCTCGCTAGGTGGGAATGACCCCGACAGGTAATTAGGGTTGAAGTCAGATAACGTGAACGATGGATAGCTCAGATTGTCCATGCTGAAATATTATAACCACATGGACAGAATTTCAGAAAATATTCTGCATGCAGCTTTGTTGGAAAAGTGGACTCCACAAATTATTTTTGATTTTTAAATAATTTTTTTCTAAACAAAAAATCGAACTAGCACACAAAAGAACACAAAATGGGAGGTTTGGATGATCCAGAATGTTGACGGTGGGTGTCCTATTTATAGGAAGAAATTTCAAGTTTTTTTATTTTTCCTGATTTTTTCCGTTCTCCAACTGTCACTTTCAAACCTCGCGCAAGTTCCATTGGGTGGACGGGCCGTATCGGCACGGCCTAGAAACTTGCGTGCCCGTTTCGGGTTGGCCCGGGTACTGTAGCGGCATGCTTGGGTTGGCCCGTTACAGCCCGATCCATTTGCCAGCTATAGGTTCAACTGACGCGGATCCTGTTGGGCCCAGTGGTCAATGTCAGAGTTTGCATCCACGTTTGGAATTTGGCCTTGCTTGCAAGCCCATTATTGGGCCTAAAATCACTATAAAAATACCATCCCCTAAAATTTTCGAGTTGGGCTGAAAACGACTGCTTGGATTGGATGGACCTTTTTTTCTAATAAAATACTCTCTTTATCCACAAATAAGGGATTTTGGGTTTGTTCACTTCCATGTCGAAATTAACCCTTTCAAATTTTGCTAAAATCAAAACTTGATAAAGTTTGATAATGCCAAAATTTAGTATGGTAGAAGTATGTCGGTGTTGTTTGGTTTGTTACCATGCCAACTGTTATTGTATAGTGTTATGTGGAGAATTTTTCAGAAAATCATCAAAATTTGGCATGGTAAGGTGTGGTAGAGTATTTAGGGCATGTACAAAGGTAGAGTCTAATGCGAGCTATCTGTATTAATTTATATCAATAGAGACTATCCTTCTACAATAGTAGAGATGATAAGATCTTTTAATCATTAATGCACTAAATATTTTTTTATTATCCTTCTTTCCTTTTTTCCACACTCATGCAGCAAACTTTGCGTTAATAAATGTTAAGAGTCAACTCTGAGTCGTTGTCATGAGTAGCAACGATGTTTATAGTTTCTTCTCTCTCTTTCACTCACGTTAACAAATTTACTTACATGACAACAAAGAGAGTCCATTATTAGATATCATTGTACATGCCCTTAGGATGTGTTTAGATTGCTATCTTGCTAAAAACTGACAATGCCAAAGTTTGGTATGATTGAACATGGTAAGAAACTGAATGCCCCTCTGTTCTCATTTATCAAAAAATATAAGGGATTTTAAGATGCCAAGAAAAAAGTACAGCAAACTTCACCTTAGTCACTTATTTTTTTTACTTTATTCCTGGTAAATATGTCAAAAGTAAAACATATAACTAGCAGTTTGCCTGCGCGAACACACGAAAATTACTGACTTGTTGCAATAATTCTGGAACAATTCTTCTCAAAAAAATTATGGAACAATTGAAACAAAAAACAATTAAGAGAAACATCCTTCACTTATATTTCTGTTTGCATTTTGTTACATTGCATCAACTTTCTTTTATTGAATGAAACAAACCTTTCCTCAAGACACTACAAATTGAATTTGTCTTTTTACAGGCACTAAATGCACTTGTGAAGCTTATGACATGATTTATATGTACAAGATATAACAAAGACGAAGACCATTGCCGTTCTGTTGTCCAAATAATCTCCAAAACTAAAAGATGGAAGAAAGCTTCAGAGAGGCACACACCCTTTTTCAAAATTAGTCCCAATGATGCATCTGTATGAAACAAAGAAACGAACAATGTCAGAGAAAAGAAGTCTAGAGGTGTCCTATATATGTAAATCATGTGAAGCATACTATCTTTTTTTCAGTTTGTTAAAATATTCAAAAGCAGAGATCCCGTGTGCAAATCAAAAGAAGTTGTACACCTGTACATGGTAATTACCATCTGTTTTCTATTATGTATTATCCACATTTCCACAATCAAAAGGAAACCTTCAATTTTCAGAGTTGTCCTTGGTACTTTTTACAGCATCAGAATCATCAGCCTTTCCCTCGTCCAATTTCCTCAAATCCAAGCCATCTTCATGTTCACTGCACTGCACCCCACAGTCACCGTCTGCATGCGAATCACCCAAATGCGCCTTGTAATTTGGGTTCTGTTCTTTGTTCTCCTTGCCAGCATCAGCAGCCACCTTGCTTCTCTGCGCCCACAGATGACTTCTCACAGGACGTTCTCCTCTGCCAGCCGCAACGCTCTTTGCTGATCTCGGGCTATCAAACCGTTTATTAGCAGCATGTCTGTTCTTCTCTGCAGCTTCGGCTTCAGAGCCAGGTTGCTTATTCAGAACTTTCCCTGGCACCGATGCCCTTGGCTGAGACGCCAGCCTTCTCTTGTCGGCGCCGTCAGCGGAGATGATTGGTTGTCTTGGCTGAGACGATGACCTCTTTGGAGTGGCTTGCTTGCTAGTAGCGTTGTCCTTATTGCTTGCAGAGGTGTTGGATGATTCGTTTCTCATGTCATCTTCCAACGAATTGAGCTTCCTCCTGAGCTTGTCCTGGAAAAGGAGCCAAAGTTTCAGACAACGACATGGAGAAATTAATTGGGTGAAAATTGATTAAAGTATCTTGGCCACGTTTCTCACATTCAGCTGGGCTTCTGCCTTGGCAGACTTCTCGGCCATGGCAATCTTGTCGCGCAGCCGTTGAATCTCTCCCTAGATGGTCATTGTGAAAACGACAATTCAGATGATAAAATTGCAATCTACAAGGGCAGTAAAGGCACTAGATTTTTCTGAAAATTTGGGGGCGCCGCCGTGTGATTACGTACCTGCAGGAGCCTCCGTTCCTCGAGCCATCTCTTGACAGGCATCAGCTTGTCGGCGTCATCCTTCCACTCGTTCGCCGTCGTCGACGCAACACGGTTGACGTAGACCTTGGCGCGAGCTAGCTCCCTCTCGAGCGTCCTCTTCTCCTCCTGCAGGTTGAGAAGCTCGTCAGAAACTAACGTAATCAATCCGTCTTCTGAATATGCTACTCATGTCACTCACGTTCAGCTTGGCAGCCTGATTCTGGTAGAAGCGGACAGCGTTGGCAACGTCTCCAGTGGAGAGAATGGACTCCTCGAGCTCAGCGATGGTGTGCGTGAGCCTCTCGATGTCCAGGACCTGCTGCCTGTTGCTCTTCTCCAGCAGCTTGTTCTCCTCCTGCCGTCACAAAGGCAAAAAATAAAAAAATCAGTTCAGGTTGACGAAGATCTTGCTGATGTGTCAGTGAACAGTGATGGATTTGCATGCTGTGTGCTAGCTCACATGGTAAATCTCCATCTGTTTCTTGAGCTCGATGTTCTGGTTCTGGACGTCCTCGACGATCAGCGCCCTCTCTAGCGCGCTACGCAGGATGTTCCCTGCCTCCACCAGTGCCGCCTCCTTCAGCTTCAGGTGCCGCTCCAACGCCTTCTTGTCATCCTGGAGCAATGCAATCTGACAGCCGAGACGAGCAGCCACATGTCATCATACAGAACTGAAGTTAAACTGAATAATCCTGGTAATTAGGCAGCTGCTTGCTTAGTGCAGTATCAGGTGTACCTCGTGCCTGTAAGTTTTGATGTCAGACTCCAGGGGCGCGATGACGGCGTCGAACGGGACGACCTCCTCGTCTTTCTGCGACGAGTGGATCCTCCTCAGCGTCGCCTCCGCGGCGAACTGCGCAGACAACGCTTCTTTCCTCTCGTTGCTTAGCCTCTTCACCTCCAGGTTCTGTTGCATCGAGAGAATAGCTTGTTAGTATCGCAGAACCGTAGAATTGATCAAAGCTCCACCCTTCGTTTCATATTATAAGCCGCTTTAATTTCTTTTTAAATTTAAGTTTGATTAAGTTTACAAAAAAATTTAGCAATATCTACAACACAAATTAATTTTATTAAAACTAACATTTAATATATTTTAATAATATGCTTGTTTTGTGTTAAAAATATTACTATATTTTTCTATAAACTTGGTTGAATTTAAAAAATGTTTGACTAGAAAGACTTATAATATAAAATAGAAAAAGTAGTAATGAACATCCTTAATCAATAATCAGTTGACTAACTAACCTTCTGCTCGAGCTGCTTCTCCAGGCTACTCAGCTTCTCGTCCTGTTTCTTTAGCTCCTTGGTCAGCTGCAGAGATATACACAGTACACCGGAGTGATGTCAGTACAGTGAGTGAGCTAGTGATCGGGGCATGGCTTGCCCAATGTTGCATCCATGTTGATTGTTGGAGTGGAAAAGTGGGGGTTTAGCTTGGAAACAACTCAAGCAAAATGGTAGTTACATTAGTAGTTAGCTCGTGAAGCAAACTACCTCAGCAATGGCCTTGTCCTTCAGGGCTTCTGTCACCTTTAGGCCTTTAATTTCGCTGTATGCATGTCCTAGCTCTCTGTCCTTCTCTGCAGGTTTAAGCACGAGCTAGGCATGAGCATGAAGCTAGATTTTAACATTAATTTAGTTCAAACTGCTAGTTAAAGACCTAAAGTTTGAATTTCCGAGACCATGTCCATGCACAAAGCGTCTTATTTGAGTGTTTTTTTTTTAAAAAAATTGAGTGAATTTGATCATAGTTAGATAAATGATGGACTAGAAGATTATACTGATAGCTTATTTCTCTTGGGTCTTTGACCCAAAACGAACAAAAAAGGATAACTTATTAATCCTTTTTATGCTTGTGAACAAAAAGATATTTTACTGCTCCTTGTTTGGACTTCAGAGTGAAAATGAAGTAACTAGAGTCATCAATGAACTGATTGAATTAAGACAGATGACAAGAACAGCTTTGAACAAGGACCTTTTATGCTAAAAAGTGTATAGTTCAATCTGAATATAGTATTAATGACTGATGCAGTGTGAGAAAATCTTCAGGTAATCCTGCTACTGGGAAAAGGGTATATTAGTAAAATGTTTAGATCACAACTAAATTGAATGGCAGTTTGGCGCCATTTTAGATCATGAGGAAATATTTTTAGCTCCTACAATGATGCATGATGGATATCATGATTCAACAGTAGTACTCCTAGATGTCTGACAAAATTGACTAGCCTGAAATATTTTCTGCAAACTAGAGTTCCAGTGCATTCTGCCATCCAACCAAGGTTTGAAATTTCAGTTCAAAATTTTTGAGAATTTCGGACCCCCCCCCCCCTACGAAACTATTTTTTTCGAAAATTTACATTTTTGTGAATTTAATAAATTTTATAGAAATTCAGTCAAAAAATTTTCAAATTTCAAATTATTTTTGTGCTGAAATATTACAAATATTCGGTCCTCCTGGTAGTTTTGTGCTCACCGAAATTGTAAAGCCTGCATCCAACACCACGTTAATTCTTCTTGCCCTTTGTTGACGTCCTACCAACCGTCCAACCAGCCATACTAAAATTTTCAGGGTTTTGTCACACCTATATCGTAGAATCTGAGCAAATCTCTCTTGTATCCTACAAGATTGGTTACTTGGACCGCTTTTGGTGTCTATTTTTTGTCGCAGTTGGAAAAGCTTGCATCATGGATAAGAAAAGGCGGACAAAAGAGAGATTTTTTTCTTTCTTTCTGAAAAAATATGAAACTTTAGCATAACTTGGTTCCATCTCAACAAACTGGTGTTTGTCAAGTTACTGTATCTGTTATTCTAAAGAATACTAAAAAAATGACTTTAGGTACGATTAGTTTCTCTAAAACTAGATAGTACATACTCACGCTCAATTTTTCTATTTCCTACTTCACCAAGACGATCACAGCGATCATACTAAGTTTATGTAGTGAGCTGGTGTACTTAACTTTTCAGCGTACTTGTGAACGACAAGTGTCTGATTATGTATCAGTAACTGATACAAAGAAGGAAATATGTCCATCTCGCTTACAGTACTACTACTCGTACAGTAGTACTTGATATGACCAAGGCGTGAATTGAACGACTTATGTTGCAAGGTCATAATTAACTAGGGCTTCAGTTTGATCAATCAGTATGACCATGATTAACCATTTCAAACTGGCGAGATGCATTGATGCATTGCACCAAGGCTTAAACACTAAGAGATATGTATCTCACGGTTACTGACGGTAGTTAATTAATTAGCTATAGCCAAACGAGCAAACCTCTGAGGAGATTCTCCAGCCTGTTGAGCTCGTCGACGACGGGATCAGGATGGCCATCGAACGGCAACATCTCCTTGCTGACGCCATGGTCGACCTCTCCCAAGCTGCCCATCGTCGCTCGACCTCCTCGATCCTGTATGTCCCTCCTGCCCTGCCTTCTGTACACCTTTCTTGCAGTTTTGCTAGCTGCTAGCACCTAGCACACAAGATAAACCCAAATCAGCTACACTACTCTATCTGTCTATCTATAAACCTAGCTAGTTTTGTTTAGCTAGCTATATAAGAAAGCCAGTTGATGTTCTTCTTCTCACCTAAGTGGAAGAAAGAATGCTCGCAGTCGCAGACGCAGAGACGATCACGGCTGCCCGGGAGCTGAAGACTTGCAGTGGTTGCAGTGCTGCACGACCAAGCGAGTGGGTTTGGTTGGATTTTATGGGGGAGAAATGCGCGGGGTTTCTTGAGGAGCACCCCATTGCTGGGGCTCGCGCGCGCGAGGAAGGAAGCCAACGGTGCAAGCAGCGGATGGATGGATGGATGGAAGGAGGAGTGCGGTTGAAGCAGAGACAAATGGAGCCGCGGCCTCACGCCGGCTTGCTGCTGCTGTTGCATAGTCCAGAAGCTGGCACGAGAGCGACGCCAAAAGTTAGCTTTGGCGATCTTTTCACTTGGAAAGATTCAGTACTGCAAAATAAATACTGTGGTTAAATATCTGTGAAATATGAGTAGCTAATACTAGCTAGTTAATTAACTACTCCCTCCATCCCAATTATAAAACCTATATTTTTTTACACGTTCTTTAATGACCTATTTTTATCATTAATTTATTTCGTGTTGTGTTTTTAACAAATATAAAATTAACATCACATGAAAGTACTTTAAAATATAAATCTAGTGATATAATATACATAATACTTAACATATATATATATGGTTAATATGATTATTAGTAAGAAATTATCGAGTTTAATTTTTTTTTAAAAGAGGGTGTTTTATAATTTGAAACGAAGTACTGCTGTACATAGCTTAATTATTGGTGTGGCACTGTAGTTCTCTTGCGAATGATCGGGGTCAATATAATATGGTCCTAGCTCTCGTCGGTGTGATACAGGGATAACAAAAATCTTAGTTACTACACTAGTAGTGATATTTGTGTCCTTTTTTTTTTATGTCCTTCTCAGAAGTTCATCGTTTTGTTGAAAAAAATAGATGCTAGCATCATGCATCTAGTTAGTTAATTAATTAATTAATTGATTGATTGCTTGTTTGGTAAGACCTGGCAGTACAGGAGGATATGGTTATTTGAATGATAATCTCCTATTATGAACACGCCGGTTTTGATGAAAAGAAAGAAACCGTGTTAAATGCAATTAGCCAGCTAGCTAAGATGAAGTGATGAACAAGGTCTTCTCGCAACACTGCACTGTGCTGAAACTGAAAGCATATCCATTATCCGTGTTTCGTAACCGTCACCTGTCGAGAGACAAACTATAATGGTGCGTGCACAATGGAAGGGTGCAACGGGCCAACGGCCCATGCTGATGTTGACCAGGGAAGGAGCCTTCCCTTTGTCGTCTGCATCGCCACAAAATTACTCATTGGATGAAGTGGTGGAAAACTAGCTAGATTAGCTCCTATGTGTTCCAAATGGCACCTAGAGAGATGAAGGAAGCATTGCAAGCATTAGTCTTTAAGGGTAAGAAGATAATAAGAGGCTTTGCTTGATAGCTTCTGCTGTCATAACAAAATTTGACGCTTTCAAGCTACTAAAAACGAATCAACCTACCCTCTATAAATGATAGTCTTCGGATAACCAAGTAACTAATAACTCTGATAACTAATTATTGTGTATTTTTCCTACTTAATCAAAATATTCATTTGTCAAGTTAAGGGTAGCTGCATAAAATAAATATCATCAAGAAAAATGCTGCGAATATTATAAATTAAGCCCAGGGTGTTCAACTTGTTTGGGTGGTCAACCTAAAACGTGTGGATATGTGTGAAGTTGTTGTGGCCTGCCTTCTCTAGGTAGCAGCTTGTGTTAGTTAGAAGATGCCAGGAGGAAGAGATAAGAAGTTAGCAACACAAGCTTCCTGAATGGCCTGATCGACAATTCGACATATATGATGTTATGATGTTGGAAGCATCGAACAGTTCTGTGCTGGACGGACTGAGACTACACAGTTCATTTCTTCTTTTTTTGCCTTTTCTAAAGGAGATGCTTCTGGCAACTTGAATGAAGTATTCTTGTTGTGGAAGTTTTAACTTCTCATGAACATCTATTTTTGCCAAAAAAAAAACATAAAGAGATGAGAAAAGAGGAAGCTTAATTATTCGACTACTATGTCTATATTTCAGATTGAAAGTAGCACTTCACAACTCCTTCAGTACTTAATCTGTTCCCTCATACAGCACATTTCCAGGAAGTACCTAAACAAATTAAAAAATACTGGTAATTAGCTCTTTAGTTTACTTAAGTACAACCGGCTAGTTTAACTCCCTCATGGAGCTGATGGACTAACCATAAATACTTGCCCTATATTACCACAAATTGAGCTAATTGGTGAGGCATGGATAAGTCGTTGGTAACTTAAGGACTTCAGCTAGCCTACTGATGACGCCAGTGCCAGTTGTTAATGGTCAAGTCAAGATTAACCACTAATCATGCTTGCCTAGTCAAATAATTTGGTCGTGAAAACGTGATTTTATTTTTCTAATTGCGACGCAGACCTAACCGCATGACGTGTGTTCCTGACTGATTCAGTGCATTCCCCTTTCAATCCTCTGAGGCAGCCTCTGGATAATAGTATTATTTGTGAGTTTTATGATTAGAGGTGATAGTGCAGCACAAGAGGGTTAATTTGTAGGTGAAGCTCAAGTAAAGATCATGCTGAGCCTAATGAAAACCAATTTTGTCAGGCATTCAGGCTCTCACATAGGCTCAGCTTTAAGAAATGTGACATGGACCTAACCCCATGATGTAGCAGTGTGTTAAATGCTCTAGTGCCTTTTCCTTTTCATTCCAGTGCACCATAGGCTTTATCTATTGGGAGTATTGAGTGTTCCATATTGTGAGGTTATGTGCTTGACAGTGGCGCTAATTTGTAGGTCAAGCTAGGGCAGTGTTGTCCTCAAATCTTCTAAGTATTCTAAACATATTGTATTTGTCAGGAAGTGCTCTTGTATGCACTAAGATAAAGCATAGCCATGGTATTGCAGTGGTTTGGTGGGTGCTCAAGTGGTCAGGTACTCAGGTCAGGGTATAGCTTAAGACTCGTGGTAAGCAGATAACTCTATTCTGCAAATCTGTAATCATGTCATGCTTACAAAAACAAAGCAAAGCTTTGTATAAATAATTTTCTAGAAAGCTTTGTGTGAATAGCTATCCAAACATCATCTGAAAAGAAGAAACGGTACTGCTATGACTGAGGTAACGATAAAAACAAACTTACAGGTAGCATGTCTACTCTGATCTTAGGTAAAATTCTGTGCACCTCAGCAATAAACTGTTTAAAAAATAATAATAACTCTCAATTTTTAGACCAGTGATAGATTGATTGATAGGACATAGGAGTAGAACATGTACTGACCTCTGTTCATCAGATTTCACTGAACATGGCGCGGCCATTATCAGAGGAGACAGGGTCAATTTCACATCACCCTCTGCCCAGATTTATGCAGGGTTTGTTTCTGTTGCCTGTTGCCCTCAACCTCTGTAGAGTTTGTTTTCGCTTCCTTGCCAAAACCTGATAGCCAATTCAATTTCACATATGCATCGATAAAAATTATCGTTTATTTCAACTTTTCAAGAGACGCAAAATCTGAGAAATTTTGAACGGGCGAAATCAGGCAAGAGAGCAGGAAAAAATTAAAAAAAATCCCCGGAAACGAGGGAGAAGCAAGAACACACGAACCGACGCGCCCATCCACTGGCTGCCGCGAGGCATGCGAGACGCTGTCCGGAGGAGGAGGAGGAGGAGGCGGAGGCAACGGCGACGGAGAGCGGCGGCGGCGGCGGCCGTTGGCCGTGGAGGAGACGTTTGCGTCTCGATGACGGTTTGACCCCACCTACGAGGTGGTCCCACATGTCAGTGAGGCTCATGTGGCCCGGCACGATATCCGCTATCCCTTTCCTTGCCTGGTCCTCCTGAGAAGTCCCATCCAAAATGTGCGGCTGAGATTGCGTAGGAGTATAGGACAGTGGAGTCGAGGCAGTTTTTCGCGAAGATCCTTCCCTTATTCGGTATTGACGGTCGACTTCGTGGCCTCAAGCCAATTCGCGTTGAGAGATTCTTGGGCCTCATGCCAGCCAAGTTAGTCGGCCCCCGTGTGAGTCTTGTTTGGGCTTGATTCATGCCGTTCGCTACAGGTGCTTTGAGATTGGAGTAAGTTCACTTTTGGTCCTTCATCTTGACATCGAGTTTATGGCCACATGTTGCCACCCTTTGCCATAACTCAACTATCACGCCCCAAACTAGCTAGTTACTCAGCCAGGGGTGTCCCATTTCACCCATGTGATCGTACTTGACATATGCTCGGATGTAATTCCCAAGGAAACGGTCCTTAGGGCGAGAACAAGAAGACCGTACCTCCAGTACGTCCAGAGCGAGCAGGCCGGCGCGCGGGAAGCACGGACCAAGGCCGGGTGGAGCGCGCAGGCCGAAAGGGGAGCGGACTGGGCCGAAGAGGAGAGGAGGCCGAGTGGGCCGAGGCGGGGGCACAGCCCACATGGGCGGACGGACCGGTGGACCTGCACGGCGCTAGGGTGGGACCCGCCCGTCAGCGGCTTGGTCCACGCGGACTGGGCGCACGGAGGGAGGGAGGCAGTCGGCGCTCGCGTGGTGCCGACGTGGCTGCCACGGAGGCCAACGGGAGGAGGACGAAGGGAAAGACGCCGGATCGACGGCGGGCGACGACGGAGGGGCTCGGGACGGCGTGGCGCGAGCCCAGCGAAGGGGAAAACACCGGAGCGAAGAGGGGAGCGAGGGGAAGCAAGCCAACGGCCCGGATCGGAGCGAGGAGACGCGACGGCGGCCGGCGACGGCGCGAGGTGGCGGCGGCAACGGCAGCGCGGGGAGAGAGCGGAGGAGAGGGGCGGCGCCCACGGCGGTGCCCGAAGGGGGTCGACGGCACTACCTAGCGTCCTAGGCCGAGGGAAGAAAGGGGGAGACGGAGGAGGAAGAGGAGTTACCGTGGGAGGGGAGCTCGCCGGGGACGGAGGCCGACGGCGCGGAGTGGACTCGGCTCGGCTTCAGGCCGAGGGAGAGGGGGAAGGAGGCGCCCGGAGTCTCCTTCGGGCGTCCTCGGCTGCGGTGGCGGACGACAAGGGCGGAAGAAGACGGGGCGACACTTGGGGAAAGGTGCTCGGCGACAGAAGGAGGGGAAATGGCGATCGAGCGGGAGGAGGGGATTAAGAAGGGCGGCAAGGTCGGTTCGAGGGGGGAAGAGAGGCGGTTCGGGGCCGCGCGGAGAGGGGACCGGCGCGGCGCTAGCGGCCGAACGGCAGCTGCCGGATGACGTCGGCGGCGGTCGGGGAAAAAGCAAAAGAGAGGGGGGAAAGGGGTGCGACCCCCTTGTCGAAACGGGTAAGGGCACGCGGAGAGAGAGAGCTCGCGGGATGGGCGCTGCTCTCCCCTTGGCAGCACGCGCGCGCAGCGCGGTGGGGCCGGGAGGATGGCGTCGGCGGCTTGGCGCGGTGCGGAGGCAGGCGGCGCTAAGGAGGCCCGGGGTGACGGCGGCGTCGTCCGGCCGGTCGGCCACGGCGCGCGGGGGCGCGGGGACCAACGGACAGAGGCAGTAGATTGGAAGGCGCCGGCGGGAGTCGTCGAGAGGGAGAGAAAAGCGAGTGGGAGAGAGGAAAAGAGAACGAGAGAGATCGAGAGGGATCGGGAGAGAGAGAGAGAGAGCGCGCGCTCTCTCACGCGGCTCGGGTGCGCGCAGCGCACGTGCGGCGCACGTGTCCGGCGTTCTCGGGCCGTGCGGACTGGGCCGGGCGGGGCAGCCCAGGGGGAGGAAGGGACGCTGAGGGAGAGAGAGCGAGGGGATGGGCCGAACGGGGCGGCCCGGGAAGGAGAGGAAGGGGAAACGGGCCGAAGGAAAACAGCCCGAGAACCAAGGGAGGCAAAGCAGACTTTTTCGAAGAATTGGATTTTGGAGGGATTAGGGTTCGGATTCGAAATCCGATTTCGCGATTTTCTCCGGGATTGAGCTGAGAGGGGAAACACGAGACCAGGGCACACGACAAGACACAACCGAAGAGCAAAATTTTCGCAAATAGAGTTTTTAGGAAATAAGTTTTTCCTCTAACGCCACGACGAAACGGGCGTTACATCAACTTAGCTTTGACTAAGTTAGTCATGTGTTTGGTTTATTGTCATATTTGTGACAAGATTTTTTTCTAGCACCTTGGTTGCACACGTCATTGTCTGAGAAAAGCGTGACAAGGTTGTGGAACGCTAGCCAAAATGTAGTGCCAAATTTGTTTGCCTAACCTTAGACAAGCTTGGGACGAAAACTATGGTAACACTAGGCAATATCAGTATATGAACCAAACAGCCCCTTAGGAAGAAATCACATTTGAACTGTAATACTAGAAATAACGTATCCCTCAACTTATAATATCAGAGTATCCGAGGTCCAAAAGCAGTATTGTGTCTAGCAACTAACGTGGGATCCACATGAGGCTCCACATGTCAACGGTTTTGTCTTCTTCCTCCTCTCTCCCCCTCTCGCCTCTCTTCCCCAACTCTTTCTAGGCCTCGCAGTGCCTCGACCGGGAGAAAAGCGATGGGTGGCGGCTTTCTCCCCGTGGGCTGTCGCTAGGTCTAGAGAGAGATAGGGAAGAGAGAAGAGAGGAGAAGAGAGAAGGAAGAAGACTGGACCGCTGACATGTGGAGCCAATTGGGCCCCACATTGACTCATTCCTGGTTGACCGTAGCATAGGCACAATACTGCCCCTAGGACCTCAAATACTCCGACAAGTTAAGAGACGTGTTATATCTGACATTACGAGTTAAATGATATGATTAAAGTTTTAAACTCGACGCCAAAGGACCTAAAGTGAATATATTCCTTCGAGATTCCAACCGCCCCAGAGCCCAGAGCGTTCAATGGGTCTTGTGGCCCAGTACGAAACCTCCTCGTCTCCACGGCGTCGCTGCCTCGATGCTGATGCCGGCGCCGCCGATGTTGGTCCCAAGCCGCCGCCATACTCAACACCGACATGCTACCCTGCGTGAATAATGTCCAGGATCTGGGGAGCGGGAGCATCATCCCTTCTGCCGCACCGCCATCTCCCCCATCTAATCCTCTCTCTGCTCGCCGTCGTTTTGTCTGACAGCTTGTTCATCTTGTTCTCGTGAATTCAGTTGTGCTCATCTCCGGCATGTTCGCGCAGGGACTGAGGAGTATGGGGGCGGCCACGGAACTGCGGAAGTGCTCGGCAATGAGACCCGCGACAAGTGAGAGGGCCCTTTAATTTGCTTTCGATTACTTATAGTTAAATTTCGTTTTGTTGGTATAGGGATTCAATTCGGATGGGTTGGGGTACGAGTGGTTCAATTCGAACTGATGAGTTGAATCCTCTACCTGAGGTATAGCATATCCAGATTGCATTGTCGTTGTACTGTAAATTTGTATGATGCTCTCAATTTTTTTCCTCGTCTGTGTTGATTTTTGGTTGCATTTTGTTGCGTTGGGTGTTTGGTTAGTCAATTTATGTGCATGAAGTGAATCTATTTCTTTAGTTTGCAAGTGCTTGACAATACCTTCCATAGTTACGAAATTTTGTCCTTTACAAAATCAAGTGGGTAGTAGATTGAGTTGTAATTTGCACACGAACGTGTGAGTTACTAATCTACAGTGTACTATATGTCAACATAGTATATTGTGCAAAATCTACGCAAATTACACGAAAATTGAAAGCATTTTCCTTTCCTCAACAGAATGAATTTGCCGAGCAATTTCCAAAAGTTGATTTGGACATGTTGGCGCAGAGAAATTATTATGCAGCAGGTACACCTAATTCTTGGCCTTCTACGGTTCTACCTGTATATTCATTCTCACATACTGTACCAGTTACACAAATTTGCACAGGCAGCCAAGACGAAGGAGCTCAAATGCACAATTAGCTGATGCTGAAGACATGAAAGCTGCCAGCCAGCTCAAGGATAAATTGTCTGGTAATTTTCTGGACATTCCTGAGTTCTTATTAAAACTTTCACTTGAATCAGCAGGGAATATATATTTTTTTCTTTTTGTTTCACGTTCAATAACTTGGAAAACTCCATGTTTATGGAGTTAATGGTCGGACGCTAATGAATAATGGAAATGTGGATTCTGGAGACAGGCTATTTATAGGCAAACTGTTTTTTCATATTCCTTTGGAAAATAAGCATATGTTGGTCTGTCATGGGCTCATGGCAGAATAAGGCCATACAGTATTTCTTATTTTTATGTTCTGTCAGTTATTTTCTGTTGAACCTATTGAAAGCATTTTATCAATTCGATGACTACTTTCCTTTTCAATACCTTATCCAGTGGGAGGTCCAGAGAAAGAACAAAAGAAACAAACTGGTGGTTCAAAATTAAAGATCATAGAGGTGGATGTCTCGGTTAAAAGTTGGATCTTCAGGTGGGGCTTCAGAAAAGCGTCCAGATGCTTATTCACTTTATGTTGAGGAGGGTCAACGTGGAGAGGAGGCACCGAGAACAGTGAATAGCCTTTGCAAAAATACATCCCCCTTGAAGAGATGCAGGTTGATCTTTTTCTCTTTTATTTGCATCATTTGTTGTTGGTCTTCTGGTTGTCTTGATTGACTCTGATGTAATTTTCTGCTACCAATTAGCTGAACTGGAAAGTTCCTGTTCTTACAGAAATCTGAACTAGTGACATTGCACGGTATAAAATCACATCAATGGTTTTGGCCACATCAAGGAGGACCATACAAAGGTACGCAATCTGATATATTCTGCACAATACACTGTGTTGAATTGGTTGGGGAATCCTGATGCCTCTCGTAGTGCAAAGAACAAAACGTTGGTGAGCCAAAAAAGATATTCCACGATTCTACCTACTGGAGTGTGGAAGTTTGAGATCGACAGCAACAGATTGAGAACAAAATTGGAAGACTACCCAGATCACTGTCTGGTTTGGTTTTACTTGAAGTAAGTATTATTGTTGTTTTTGAAATTTTTATTCCACCATTTGAAATTAGTTCATTTTGAGAAATAGTCAAATACCAGTATAAATACTCTGTATATTATAATGGCTAAAACAGATGGACGTAGCTTTGTTTCCCATTGATCCACGGAGCAATTGTACTGTCCACTATAGCCCATTTCCAGCTGCACCTAAACACCCTCGCGGCCCAAATATACCTGAAAACTTTTCACTGCGGTCTGAAATGAAAGGGACATGATGGTGCTATTCTAGTAGGTTTGCATCCTCGAGGAATTTTACGATGCTTGAAAAAATACTTGAAGGTATCTATATTTTATATTAAAATTTTTGGTATCTCAAAATACTTAGTATTTAAAGATACTAAATTTTACATTAGAAAATATAGTACCTTCCGCTACCTTCTTAATAAGGAAAAAGTCCGAACTACCCATCTAAACTATTGCGGCAGTACAAAATATTCCCCTGAACCACAAAACCAAACATCCTTCGCCCTCAACTTTTCATACCGGACGAATTATCCCCATGACTCGCTCTAGAGCGATTTTGGTCCTACATGCACACGCGGCAGTCCGGTTAGCATAAAAAATTTTTAAAAGCAGTGGGACCCACATGTCATATGTGGGCAATAGAGGATGGGGAAGATATGACATGTGGGTCCCGCTGCTTTTTAAAATTTTTATGTTGACTGGACTGCCACGTGTATGTCATGTAGGACCAAAACCGCTCTAGAGCGAGTCAGGGATAATTTGTCCGGTATGAAAAATTGAAGGTGAAGGATGTTTGGTTTTATAGAGATAATTCGTACTATCGATATAGTTTACGAGGATAATTCAAACTTTTTCCTCTTAAGAATGGTAAAATTATCTTTGCATCCTTAGCTCTGGTTTTGCAAGTACTCCATCATGTATCTGAAAATAGGTAGCAAGCTTATTAATTTTATAGGATCCGTATATCAATAGATTTAGTTTATATTTTCTAATTCTAGATTTAATTTTTATTTTGTGCATTTCCTGATGCATTTTTACTGTAGCTGAACTTGGTGCACTGGATAGTACAAGTATAGTGATACTGGTTGAAAATTGAAACAGAACCAGTACTGTGCAGCTAGCGATGCCTGCCTATTGGTTCCTGGAAGTGAGCAACAAAGTTCCCCGCTACTTTCTTATCTGTTTGTCATTGCAAATCTCCCTAGGCATTCATTGTTCCATATTTCAATGGCCCTAAATAACACATGCGTATACCCATTTTCTTTCTAATTATATGAGATACCATGAATTATGAAATTATTAAGGTGTAATGACACTTTTCAAGATAATAGAAAAAAGAACTCTTTCCAAACCCCCCAAAAGTTCTCCACTTTATCATGTTACTATACAATATAGTTGATTCCCGTGCTTCCGCTTTCGTTTTATCAAAAAAATATATATACATGTTCATACGTGTTACATGCTTAAATACTTTATGCATATATACCCATTGATAAATATTGCTTTCTCCGTTTTCTAATATATGACGTCGTTGTTTAACCATTCGTCTTACTAAAAAAATTATTTAATTATTATTTATTTTATTGTGATTTAATTTATCATCAAATGTCCTTCAAGCATAACTTTTTTAAATATTTATACAAAATTTTTGAATAAGACAAATGGATCAAACGTTTGTCAAAAAGTCAACAACATCGTATATTAAAAAAACAAAGGTAGTATTTTTTTTTAATTTTTGCCATATCTTAGCTAGCACAGCGACTTGACTATAGCTGCTGTTAGCTGTAGTATACCGGAAAAGGGCACCATTGCAATACAATTGTAGTACCATTATTATTAATATAGCCAATTTATCTTTTGCATATACTTAAGCATTAATTGTCAAAAATTTAAAAATATTGGTTTCATGGATTCTGAGACAGCATATAATTAACTCTGGATGGAGTAGCTGTAATTTTTTTTAAAAAATACACCAAAGAATTAATTAATTTCTATGTCATGGATATGCGTCTGCAACACATTTTTTGTGAAATAAATATTTTTCTTGGAAATATTTTAGATAAATTGCTATCCTAAATTTATTCTAACAAGTATGTTGCTGTATCAATTTAAGAGAAATTTTACGGTCCTAGTTACTAAAATTTTACAATAAATTTTTTAATACATGGAAGTACTATGTTATACACTATAAAATGTGCTACCTTCCAATACCTAAAGATGATAAAATCACCCATTAATTAAAGTTTTTAATGTGATAGATAAAGCCAAAATTACCCTTAAAATGATACTCCGTCCTTCCCACTGCCTATATAACCTATGACCGGATTAGACACATACTACGAATACAAATTTAGATAGAATGTCTCTTCGGATTCGTAGTCTTAATAATATATATATATATATATATATATATATATATATATATATATATATATATATATATATATATATATATATATATATATATATATATATATATATATATATATATATATAGGGATGTGTTAAACCCTGTCTGGGGTGCGCAATAACTAAACTACTCCCCTCACAGCAACCCCTCCTCGCCCACCCCCACCCACCCACCCCCCATAAGTAATTGAGTTACTAACGGTTTTTTTCTTTTCTCCTGCACTCCTATCAGTTTGGTTGTCTTACTAGCCCATGAGTATCTGGATTACTGAGGTTGTTAATCCATAAGTAATTGAGTTAGTAATGTTTTTTTTCTATCCTCCCGCACTCCTATCGCAATTGACCCATTATTAAAAGGATTACTAAGGCTTTGTTCGTTTCAGCATTTTCCCAAAACCAATGGTGCGCACGAAAAACGGAACGGTCCATTAGCACGTTGTCGGTGACATGGGACCGGGGGTATCATGACTAGGGGCCTGGGTAGCCGCGGTCACCCACGTGTCCCGACCCCCTCGGGGGGGTCGGGCCCGAGGGTGACGTGGCCACCCTTCCCTCTGTCTCCCCGAGGGGTCGGGCCGCTCCCATTTCGGCCCCGAGGGCTGGGGCGCCCCGACCCCCTGTGATTTTGGCGCCACGTGTGCGGGTTAGGTGAGCACAGCAGGGCACACCTAACCGCATTTATAGCGGATCAGACGAGCGCACCACGCCGCGTTTAATGCGGCGCAGCGCACGCTCATCCGGTCCGTGACCGGTCGCGGTGTGTGATCGGTCACAGACCGGTCAGATCACGGGTTAGGTGGCGACAGGCGGCCGGTGGCACGCCTCGCCCCGTCCCGTCAGAATGATGAGAGCCTCCTGGCTCTCGTCACTAGCCGGAGCCGGCGTGCTAACTCCTGGAGTTGGTATGTCAGTCCCGGTCAGATCCAATCCAGACTTCAGCGCAGCGCGTGGCAAGGAAGTCGCTGGCCATTGAATGAAGGTTGAAACGGGCGTCCACCGGGAGAGCTGGCGAGCGGGGCAGAAGGCGTGTACCATGCCTGTCAGAGGTCACTTCCGGCTGTAGACTAGCCCTCATTGTAAAAAGAATATTTCCTTTCTTAGGCAGCGAGAGGCCCATGTGGTGACCCCCGATCAGATAAAAGGAGGCCCAGGCCTAGGAAAGAGGGAGAGGCGAGCAAATAGGCTCTAAAGACGGAACTCTCTTTGTATTGTTGGAGACCCCCAGATCCACCAGAACACAGGAGTAGGGTGTTACGCTTCTCAGCGGCCCGAACCTGTCTACGTCGCTCGCGTCTTGTGCGTTTCCTCTCTCGCTGACGTTCCTCAAATCGAGGGCGAAGAACCTCACTTAGCGCCCCCGGCCGAACCGGCAAAGGGGGGCCCGCGCGGTCTCCCGGTGAGGAGCCTCACGCTCCGTCACACGTGATTAAGGCTTTGTTCGTTTCAGCGTTTTCCCAAAACCAATGGTGCGCACGAAAAACGGAACGGTCCATTAGCACGTGATTAATTAAGTATTAGCTATTTTTTTTTTTCAAAAATGGATTAATTTGATTTTTTAAGCAACTTTTGTATAGAAACTTTTTGCAAAAAAATACACCGTTTAGTAGTTTGAAAAGCGTGCGCGTGAAAAAAATGAGTGATGAGTTGGGAAGATAGGGTGAAGAACTAAGCCTAAGTCTATAGAACTAGATTACTGAGGTTGTTAGCCCATAAGTAATTAAGTTACTAACGTATTTTTATTTCCTCCCGCACTCCTATTGCAATTGGGCCATTAGTAAATACAACACAACGTGACGACATAATGTCCTATTTTGTGGACAATAGGACAATACTGAACAAGAAGAATAGTATCTAACATTTTATCAGAACTCATGTTTAACATAATTGTAATCTCTCTCCACATAGAGATGAGTAATATATGTCTAGTTTTACTGAACATGTTCAATTGTTCTTATCGCACTCAAATAAATTGACCAGGCAACAAAAGGAAAAACAAGCCAACATATGCACTTGAAACCGAGAGAAAATATCATCTGCACATTATGATATCCAAAAGTACATAAAAAAAAGTTAGAGCAAAAATCTAGCTGCCCCCCTTGAGACGAACAAGCGTAACACATTCAGAAAACTTTTAAAAAATCAAACAAAATCAAACAGATAGTAGTAGTAGCAACAATAATCTCTGATATCTCTGTCAGCCAGAACATAGACGCAAGCTTGTTAGCATAAATGAATGGAGCCAGCCTCAGCGATCCGGGCCCTCGCGCCGGTGAGGCGCCAGATCCCATCAAGGGCACGCCAACGGGCTGCCAGATCCGGCCATCCAACTCACCGCTTTGACCGCCGTCCTTTGGGCCTTCGGCAACCGCCCCCGCCGTCGAGCTCCCCTAGCCATCTCTGCCGACGCAAGACACCCGCCGGATCCGGTCGAGGAGACCCAGACCTGAGCGGAACGGCGCTCCCCCAGTGAGGGTGGGGGGTGGTTGTGCTGTACTATACTACACCTCATCTGTAGTATGTAGTATAGTGTGTGTGTATATATATATAGAGAGAGAGAGAAGGATTTTTTTTTTGCCCCTGCCGGCAGCTGGTGTGGTAACATATTTCGTGCACTGCCACACTTTTTCAAATGTTTTTAGATATGGGTATTCTTTAGTATCATTATAATGTTAAAATTCTGAAAATTAAGTTCTCACGAACAATTCTACATTGGATGAGAAGGAAACAACATATATACACTGTACATGCCAATATATGTGGTGGTTCTCTATGCCACGACGCCATGATTGGTGGGTAGCTGCGTTGCCAGCAAATGTCATTTGTTGCGTGTCCCCCTGCAGAATAGTACTGTCCTTGCACACAGTGGCACTTGCGGTCCTTCCCTTCCATTCACTCTATACTTCAATTCATGCGTGGATTTATCTATATCCTTTGTCAATATAGATGCATCGTTAGGACGTTTACAATGCGTATAGCTGACATTTAGCCTCAACTAGCCCCAGCCAAGATTTCACGCCACGTCAGACGCTCCCATTACCAAGTGAAGTACATGAAGCCTAAATGAGACACTCATTCCTCGTCAGATTTGTCAGGATTCGCCAGGGATTTGTTAGGGTAGCCCTGTGCGATGCCTATCCACACCGAGATGACGACAGGGGAGGAGAGCCGTCGAACGGGGAAAGGATAGAAGGCGTTGTTGAGGAGAGGGTATAGGTCGTGCCGCCGCTCGTCCCGGATCTGGCCACCCCGCTGCCGCTCTGCTTGGCACCGTCGCCGCTCGGGTCGCCACTTCGCCTGGCTTGCTCATGCTTGGTATCCGCCTAGTTTCACGAGGAAGACGAGGTCGCACGGCTTCGGTTAGCGGCGACCTCCACGAGGATGACCACGCCGCTGCTCGTCGTTCGCGAGGAAGACGAGGTCGCGCGGCTCCGGTCGGTAGCGACCTCCGCGAGGAATATGCGGAGGCGGTGAACTGGCGGTGGAGGTGGCGGCAGTGCGCGAGAAGAGGGAAGGCCAAGTCCGTCGCTGCCAAGCTCCATGTCCGCCGCCGCCCGAGCGCTAAGTCCGTCGCTGCCGAGGCGGGTAGGGGGAGGAAGGCGTCGACGGGAGGAGGGAGAGGTGAGGTGGCACCAGTGCCGGTGGAGGGAGGATGGGAGAGGTGAGGTGGCGCCAGTGCCGGTGGAAGGAGGATGGGAGAGGTGGTGTCAACGCCGACGTTGCTGCCGGCAGGGTCACGGGGAGGCGAGAGGAGACGAGACTAGCTGAGGATGGTTGAGGAGGGATGGGTTGGAAAAGGCATAAAGGGGGGAGAGAGAAATGGGAGATGAACAAGTGTCTGGTGGTAGGACTCATTAGTAGCTTGCATCGTGGGATGAGTTGGAGCTTCATCCAATATGGTATCTCAGGTTTGGTCTTGCACCGTGACGCATTGTGAATGGCCTTAAAGGCACAGTAGCTTGACGCCTGCACATATGTAGCTGTGTTATGTAGTGGTGTGCGTGCTCTTGTGCATCTCTCTTGTAATTGTAATTGAAAAAAAAGCCGTGCCATGTAAATAAGTGATAACGGCTTCATTTCTAGTTAACATTGTTGTAAGCGCGGTGCCCAAGGATTTGGTTATTACCATAATATTTTCTCTGTCTAAAAAACCCTAAATCTTGAGATTGAATCTAGACAAGTTCATTGCTAGGATTGTTTTTTTTTGGACAGAGAGAGTAGGTCACAAGTAATAGGTCACAAACAGTTTTCGCTTGATATATTTAGTTAGGGTCATGAACAGTTTTCACCCGAGATAGGTTTAATTAGTTTGTTTCTTGTGCAATTTACACTTATTTTGTTAGCAAATTACGAACTTCAAATATTTCAAGTTATAGCTAATCAAAGTTTAGTTGTTTAAATGGATCCTGGTATACAGATGAGTAGCATCTGATGTCGTGGGTAAATGTGGTGCACCCACAGAAAACAGATCGATTTGATCATGTGCAAATATGTGTGGTGCACCTACAAATTAAAACATATTTGATTTATCACTTTACGATGGCATTTAATAATATACCTCCCCTAGCTACTAACTTACCTGAATAAAGGGAACCATGTTTGCATTGCTCACACAGGTACAGTAGTATTGCCAAAGGGCAATATACCACAGTTTGTGCTCAAATGTATACATCTGTAGCATGAATATTCTGTACGTGTTCATATGGGTCCACTTGGTCAAGGAACATGAGAGAGAATATTGTTTCAATTAATATCTGAAACTAGAAATTTGGTGTACCACCTACCTACAGGGGTGACAACACTGCATATTTGGCTATTTAGGGCCACGCATATATGCATGAAAAATTGACACAAGACGTTACTTGAGAACTATTCATGCAGGTCTATGAGAAAACAAAAAAAACAGATGTGAAAACATAATGCTGGATTTTCATATGCTATAAATTAAGTACTACTACTTAATCAAACACCACATTGACACACAATGACACAAAAATACTCTTACGGAATTGAGTCATGTATAACTAATACGCACGTGCAGGTTGTTACAATAAAGAAACAAGGCAGTATACGGATCGATCAGTATATCCAACCTGGCTGCATGTAGGGCAAGAACCTGACAATTCGTTTTCCTTGGAGAAAGCAAAGAACGTTTGGAACGTGTGATGTACATGCAAATCGAGGAAAATAGCTAATCCTGCTCTTTCCCTTTCCAGCACAAAAAAAAGATTCCTTCGTAGTTCGTACTGCATTTATACTCAAACCTGCAAGACTCCCAACAGTTTCAAACAAGGCGAGAAAAAACATCTCCATAGCCAAAAGATTCCCTCTCCATATTCTTACAATCCTATTTACTCCAATAAATTCTCCATATCTCACTCCGTAAATTCCAACGGCTGATTTAGTCAACACAAATTCAGCATCTCAATCAACACAATTTCATTTCAACATATCAATCGCCATGCTCCATATCAATGCATGATGGCGGCCGAGCTCAGCACGCTCCGGCCAGATCAGGATGGACCGCAACCACTTGGAATTTTCGCGGTGACGGCAACGCGAGGAAGAGGCAACTCTAGCGGATGTATGCAAGAGTCTGTCGAGATTGGCTATTTTTGATGAGCTTGAGAGGACAATCGAGATGGAGGCCGATGGAGAGACGAAAGGTGGTGTACTCCTGGGCTCAGCACGAAGGCAACGGCGGCGGCGGCGGCCTTGTGGAGACGTGACGACACTCCTTGGCTCGCCATGGCGGAGCTCCACTTCTCAACGGGAAGGCATGGCATTCCTAGGTAGGAAGGCGACGGTGAGGGTGGGTGGGTGGAGGCGAAGGGACTTCTCCCAACAATTAAGTTTTGCTCCTGCTGCCAAGTTATTATGTGTGCCGAATTTAGCCAACTCGGTTCCTTAGTTTGGCCAATCGGATAAGATAGCAACCCAAATAGCCAACCGGATGGGATAACCATTTTTTTTTACATGGAGAGTGGGACAACCCAAATATCCAAGCTATCTCTCATATCATATGAAGAGAATACTCTCTTCCTAGAGACATAGATTTGTTTTTTATGAGAAAGAAAGCGTACTCTCCTACATTCGCTTTTTTTCCAGCATAAAAACAAACCCCCGAATTGACCGTCCACTGTAGCATCACTCCATCAGACTGAATTGAGTGAGAGACAGAGAGCTCAGTAAAAAGAAAAGAGGAAAGATGAGGAGGCAGAGCCAAACTGTCAAACTGACAAGGCAGGAAGAAGAAAGGGAAGCCCCCTACCAAGCCCTAGAAGCCTTGTCCGTTTGCTACTTTGCTCCCCCAGCGCCACCCGCGTCGACACGCGTCGCCCACCCTCTGCCATCCCCCCCGCGTACGGTTTACTCGCGCGTCTCCAAGCAAACAAACCCTGCGCGCGAGATCTTCACCGTATCCGCTCGCGTTTTGCACGCCGTGGATTTGCGCCTTGTTTTTGCATCCTACGAAACTAACCGCACATCAATCACCGGCCTCACCCCAATTCACCTCCTCCTCCACCGCACAGAAGCAGCTGTAGTCGTAGTAGCTGGCGAGCTATAGCTTAGCGATCGAGGAGCGGGGCGTGCTACAGTGGCGCAGGAGAGAGAATCGAGAACGCGACAGGAGCAAGCTGCTTGCTGCTAGCCTAGCTAGCTGTAGCGATGTGACAGCAGTTTGATTTTTTTGATGGCTAAGCTTATACGTAAGCCGATGGCGAGATAGATCAGAGATTAATTACAAGGGCAATTTAATTATAATTAAGTGTGTGGACGAGGCGTGTGCAGTTACAGGGCTTACTACTTAAGGCGACCCCCAAGCATACGATCAGGCAGGGCAAGCAAGCAAAGCACACCACCATAAAGCACACAAGCTTGCAAAGGGGATAGAGTAGAGAGAGAGAGAGAGAAGAGAGAAGAGAGAAGAGAGAGAGGAAGAAGATGGGGAGGGGTAAGGTGGAGCTGAAGCGGATCGAGAACAAGATCAGCCGGCAGGTGACGTTCGCCAAGCGCAGGAACGGCCTGCTCAAGAAGGCGTACGAGCTCTCGCTCCTTTGCGACGCCGAGGTCGCCCTCATCATCTTCTCCGGCCGCGGCCGCCTCTTCGAGTTCTCCAGCTCATCATGGTACGTAGCACGAAACAAACGCCGGCAGCTGATGCCTCCGTGGCCGCCGGCCGGCGTGCTTGCTAGCTATAGCTTTGCTCAGCTTTTGCTCCGGCGCACAACGCATCATCATCGATCGATCTAATAACATAATCAATTAACCCTAAATAAAATGATAAGAGCAGGATGGTTATAGTCAGTAAAAACCTCGTCGATCTGAAGGAAAATCCGCTCGAGATCGAGCGAGCGAGGAGACAAATTGGACAGCAGGATGATTTAATCGTTTCGATCTCTAGCTTTTGATGATCTGTACTATACGAACGCATGCACTTTCCCCTTTATTTTTTTTCTTCGATCTGCTTGGATTAACTTGCTCATATGCTATAGATCTTTGGGCATGTATCTCTCAGTTTTTGCGAGCGGCTATATCCATCGATCCCCCCCCCTTTTTTTTTGCAGCATCAGCCATGCATATATCAGATTTTGTTTTCGCTTGCTTTACTGCTTCACTTATCTGTTCGCCATATCTGATTTCTTCTCATCCTTTACCGTCGTCTGAGCAGTCTGACCTCCAAGATCTGGCCAAATAAACCTCAATCGTTGCTATTTCTTGCCTTTAATTTGCATAAACATGACAATAGATCCTTCTTTTTTTTTCTTGCAGACATGATCTTGCTATTTCTTCCCTTTGCTATTTTTCATTCAACGATTCTTCTTTTTTTCTTAAAAAAACTATGAATCGAGTTTCATCCTCATCGATCTGTCTCTCCTTTTATTTTCTGTAAACACACACAAGAGCGTACGTACTCTCATCTCTCCTTTTATCAAAAAGAAACACATATGTTCTAGCTTCAGATCCCAAATAATCAAACAGGAGAATATAGATATAATATGCAATTAGTTCAGATCCCGAGGTAGATTTCTTGATGATTTCCAAAGAGAGGCGCGCGACTACTCGACGCGGTTCCTCTTTGCACACACACACACAGTATAACTGTACGCAAGGGGTAAGAACAAAGGAGCAATCCCTTCTGGGTTGCTGCTTGCTTCTTCCATTTTTAGCTATTTCAGAATTTCACTTTCTGAGACTCATCTCTCTCTCCCTCTACCAGCTGCATTATTTCACACCCTTTTTTTCCCATTTCTGCCTATTACATGGATGGCCTCTTTGTCGACTCGTCCAAATTAAGGCACGGTAGCTGGTGTCAAAATGAACCTGCAGGCCCAGCCCGGTTATGTATATGTATAGCTATATAGCTTTCTTGCAAGAGGTATATACACTTTGTAGTTTTAGCCAGTGGTCCAGCTAGCCACGTATAGTACATGCATGTACGAGTGTTAATTAAACTCTTTTAGTTTCCAAAGTCCTTTTTTATTACTACGGTCTGATCTGTGTGTTAGTGTGTTACTGTTCCATTAGTTACTGTTCTATTGAAGAGAGCGCGTACACGCTGTTGTTTTATTTCTCTCTTTCCGGTGTTCTTTTTTTCTTTTGGTCATCTTCCTCGAGTCCCGAGTAGTAGAAATACTACTACTGCCTGGCCTGCAAAGCACACACATCAAGTGATGTGTTTTTCTTCAGAGTTTCAGACGTGTCATCTCAAGCAGGTCAGCATGCATTGCATGCAATATAATACTCCTGTATGGACACGCAAAACTCACTTTGATCATGAGTGTGATCAAGCTGGATGAGCCATTAATTTGTTGGACAGGGTATTGAATCATTAATTACGGTTTTCCTCTTTTTCCTGTCTTGTTCTACTCAGAGAATTGAACTGTGAACTGTTTAGACTGAGCTGATACTTCATTCGGCCAAAAAAAACTAACCTAATGTTAGATAGATTTTTTCTAATACAGTAAATCTGGACAAACTCTTGTCTATATTCATTATAATAGAATAAGTCATATCTAAACTATTAGATTGGTTTTTTCAACAAAAGGAGTAGGCTGCATGCATCGGTTTTCTGAAATTATTAACTATACACACACATGCACAATTGCTAAATCTGTACACATGTCTTGCTGACCCACAGATTCGTTCCTCCTAATTTTAAAGCACTCATTGATCTTAATACTAAGTAGTAGTAGCAATACTCAACAAAGAATCATTGGAATTAAAACGAACACAAAGAAACTTTCATTACATTAATTATCTCAAAAAACTTTCATTAACCTCCTACAGTAAGAGCAAATTTAATAGTAAAGCTAACTATTAGCTATTAGTTCATGTTAGAGCTAACAATAGATTAATTATGAGGTTGGTTTTTTTCTCTCCTCTCTTTTTCTCTCACTATAAATTTAATATAATTATCTTTAGAGCATGTGTAGAGGTAGCACTTGCATGAGAGTCAAGACTTCTCACTTTTTTATCTCTTTTACACGTATACTTATAATTAGTTTATAGTCTACTATTATCGTTGCTCTAACTAAAAAGAAGAATTATATATTGCATGTATATGTAAATAGATGTTCCTGTCTTGTTTGGTAGATTAGTTGTTCTGGCTTACTTTTCTTTTCGAATAGCTTTTTCTTTGGAGGCTGAAGTAGTTAATTATACAGGCTTCTACTTCTTGTTTGGTAGATATTTTTTATGTTCCTGGAAGAGCTACTATATTTTTGTACTTGTGATGGAGCTGAGGTACCGTTACCTAGCTATGTCCCCATCTCAAGGAGAGTTACGAATTTAACATACGTCACCAATATCATAAAAATGCTTGAATAGGCTTGCTGTGTTTTTTTTACTATATATGCTTAAAATTAAAAAAAAACTGAATTAATCGTTTGCAATCTCTAACTGTGCGTGCGGTACCAAATTGGAGAGGTATCCACTTTTTTAAACTTAAAAATATTTTTATTTTCTCACCCAGTTACTGATATTACTCTCTAAAAGGTGCATGGGAAATGCCAGAAGGACAGTGCAACTGTTATTTTTCGGAACATTATAAGAAAATGTATGCATATATAGACTAATGATATGGGCCAGATACCTATAGAAGATATATGTTACTACCTCCATTCAACAATATAAGCATTTGAGTTCTGGTAAAAAATATAAGCATTCCTACACTACTAGCTAATAACTTGTCTAATTAATCGTTTCTAATTCAAATTTCTTTCTATCTTTCCCTGAACCACTTTTCCACTCCCAACCATCTCTCATTAAATAAAGGGCATTAAAATTTTTTCTCAATCTTAACCTTTGCTAAATAATCTAGAAATGCTTATTGTTGGATGGAGGGAGTAGCTATTAACTACTCCTATAGTTTTTAACTACCTCATGTTAATTTTGTAATCCTAATAAATGCACTATGCCCACTTTTACGGTGTTTCCAAACTGGCATCAAGCTAAAATGAGTGTTAATTTAGTTGCCCCATAATTTTATGAGAATCGTAAAATTGTACCTATTTTTAAACAAATCAAAGTCACTGAACAAATGAACGGAGATTAATTATCTTGTTGATGCTGAACACGTGATATATGCATACAAGGTTGGGCTAATTAAGAAGGGACATGAATTTAGGCATCGATCTAGGTTAGAAATGGGAGATATGGAGAGTGAACCAAAAACCTGTTAGTGAATTAGTACATGATATATACTAATATTAGTGGGAACCTAGAGAAATGCAAAGAATGTTCCGCAAATCATCATTAATTTTGTGTAAATTAAAATGGGATATACACTATGGGGAACTATAGCTGGGTGTCAATCCCCACCTTCTGTTTTTAATCAAACATGTATGCTACAAATTATGTTCTACATATTGGTTAATGGTGTTGAACCCTTAGGATCAACCTTAGACACAGTAGCCATTTTATTACCCACTGATGCAGCAACCCAATTAGGTATCTACTAGTTAGCATCGTAGTGCAAATTTGTACTTTTCAAGTCGCAAATAGAAATTCTGTGTCCTCCTTTACTCTAATTTCTTGATAATATGATATATGTAACATAATTTCTCTTTGCTCCTAAGCATATAAAAAACTTCAATTCTGTCAAAAAAGATGTCATATATATAGTATGTAATCCTTTGTGGCAAACACTTCTTTTTTGCTCAAATTAAGAAAAAAGTATATATGTATAAATCTAACAAAAATGACCCAATAAGAAGAGCTTTATTTTTGTGAATAAGGTCATATAGACCAAGGAACAAAAACCCTGTACGGTGCTTTTGTTATGCATTTTGGATAAGTGATTCTACAGAAATATGACTATATAGGATATATTCTCAAATCTGATCTTTTCTATTAATTAGCCCATACGATATGAAGAGCTGAAGACACATCTTCCTTTGTTCTGATTCTATTTATTGTACTAAGACAGTCTATAGGATTTGCTAGGTTGCCACCTGCCGTCAACAAAATTCAGCTCATCAGATTTTGTTATAGTTGACAAAACTAGCTAGCTGTCATATTATACATATCTCTTTTTAGAATACATTATTACAGTCTATTGATTTTTCTTATAGAATGGAAAGATCATTGTTTTCCAACCGTAGGAGTTCATGTGGTGATATTTATTTAATTATTTATTTTGAATAATGTGGTGTATTTTTATGAGAAATCAGGATCGCATCAACATGAAATTTTCATCTAATACATTATGAAGGGCATCGTAGCAACAATTCATATATTAACTCAAATTAAAGGTCATAGCTTTGAAATTAAGATGCATGTCATCAATGCTAGAGAAAATCAGGTTATAACATTATATTAAGCCCAAAGGTCATAGCTTTGACAAATGCTCCCTACAGATTTCTCCTTGAAACAATTTGTAAAATAATATCCTTTATTTAAAAACCTCGTCAATTCGTTCATTCATCTGTGTGGACATCCCTGTACGTACTTTCTTTTTGTGCTGTTTGAAACAAAACTTTGAATAAATATGCACGAAATTAATGCTTAGATGTCAATTGGATTTGGATGAAATAAAACCAAAGTTTTAGACTTTACGATCTATTCATTATGAATTTATGTATCCTACATCACACCCTTTCCGAATAAACTTCAGGACAAATTGCTGAATTATGGTATACTATGCAGCATGCATCTTGCGCAAATCAAAACTGTACATTTGGTGTGTGTTCAATTCAGAATTATATTTTATTTCCAGTTAAAATTAATAATATCTTCTGTAATAATTTCAATGTTAGAAAAATTATATATACAAGGACCGCTGTTAATTAGATAGCTAGCTTTATGGATTCCACCTTCCACTGATTAGTTTATAACAATTAATGTGCTAAACTGTACAGCCTCTATGCATTTTTATTCTTCATGATTAATTTACATCACCATTCTACATTTCTTATGCTAGAGAAACTATCTGCTTTAATTACTAGAGAAACAATCTGCTTTAATTACAGTTGAACGCACCATTACTTGCTAAGAAAATGTTCAAATGTGTGAATGCTGCATCTGCACCTTATTCACTAAATGCAAGCTCGAAGGTCGCTCATTAATCAATTCTACTTATTCCTTCGTTTTTCACTTCCAGCATGTACAAAACCTTGGAGAGGTATCGCAGCTGCAACTACAACTCACAGGATGCAGCAGCTCCAGAAAACGAAGTAATCCTCCTCTTAATTTCTTGATTAACAATCTTTCACATTTTAATTACTTCTTGCTAGTAGAACATATATTGTGAGTCGGTTATTCGCTTACAATATTCTACACACTAAAAAGAATTGTGTTACCCTTTTTTTCTTATGAGATGAAGGGTCGTGTTATCTCTCTCTTTTTTTAGGGGGGGGTGGAATGTTGTTATCCTTAATGTTGAATGCATATATATGGTTTTCTCTTGCTTCATTCGTTAAGAGTTGGATTTAGCGTCATGCTCTGATATGTGCGGTGTTGCTTGCTCATGCAAGTGAAAATGAGCTGTGGCTGGGCTGCCGCTGTGCATAGATTAACAGGCCGGGCCATCAATAGCCGAGGTAGATGCAATTTAGATGGGCCCGCAAAGCTAGAGGTGTACTGCGCCGTGAGCCCGCGAGGCCGCGGTGGTCGAAGGCCTTCCGTTCGATGGGCCGTAAGGCGAGCCACGTCCCACTTAGTATTTTGGCCCATTTAGACTTTGGGCCGAATGTGCCTACTTAAATTGGGCTGAGAATTGTGAGACGTGGAGATTTCGGGTGTGTTCAGATTGATGCCAAAACGAATCTTTTCAAAATTTGGCACTGTCAAAATTTTAGCAAAATGACAATATTGCCAAATTTTGATAGGATAGGCCAAAATTTCATAGACTTTCCAATATTTGCTAACAAACTAAATGTAGCCATATAATTATCAATTTTACTAAATAATGATATGGTTTAAAATAACATCAATATGAAAAATCCCTTTCTACTGTACGAACAGATAATTCCTGTTGTTACTGAAAGGGGGACAGGTAGAAAATGTGCTCAACTAGTAGATGTGGGTTTTGATTTGTTTGACAGTTGACTAGTTGTTGCCCTGGAAAACAAGCTAATAGGGTCAATTTTTTTTATCTCAAATTAATCAGTGCCACTATTTTGCTACAATGTTACTAGGCCCTGTGTTCTGAAACTACTGGGGTAATGACTGAATATAATATATATCAGTTTCTGTGCGGATCGATGCCATGTTGTCTATGTTAAAATTCATTACATAAGAATATGGTTAATAATATAGTCAACTTCTAACTTCAAAAATTAAAACATTATCTATAACCAACCTAATAACCAACTCATACAATAGTTACTGGTAAATATATACTAAATCATTAATATTTAGTTCATATATCTCTCTCACATAATTTATTAGAGCTCGTGCTGTAGCTGGTTACAAATATGTAACCCGTTTTTCTTCTTTCTCCTCTCATCTCTGTTTCACATAAACACAAATGTGATGTGACTGCTTGTATAGCCCGCTTACAACATTTTATTGTACTCACTTTAAGTTTAGTTAGTCTAAAATAAGAGTGGGTTTAGTATACATTGGCTTGCGATTAAGTTGTTCTTCAGAATGCTACACTATTGCCTGAATACTTTGTTGTGCCTACAGTTTGTTAAACATCTTTTCCTTCGGCCAACATGGTCTGAGATCTTGTAGCTTCATGAGTCATGAGCTAATCTGTGTGTGTACATTTTGTTGTTTAAACCAGATTAATTACCAAGAATACCTGAAGCTGAAAACAAGAGTTGAATTTCTTCAAACCACACAAAGGTAGTCTTCAGAGATGAATGTGGTCAATTATTTCAGCTTCTTATCTACTACAGAGTTGCTATGCTCTTCCTGAGGGACAGAGTTTCTATGACTTACTAGCACTTCACACCATGCAGAAATATTCTTGGTGAGGATCTGGGCCCACTAAGCATGAAGGAGCTGGAGCAGCTTGAGAACCAGATAGAAGTATCACTCAAACAAATCAGGTCAAGAAAGGTAAAAATGTTTATTCACCAAGTTACCTAAGCAAGCAAATGCCACTTTTTGATATGCTCCTCTTAAACACTGCACCTAGATTAGATTAATAATGAGCTTATTATAGTTTTTTTACTGCAGCTATCATGTAGTAGTAGTTTGTTTGTGTGCATGCCTTCTAACACAGGCTCAATATTTCTGCAGAACCAAGCACTGCTTGACCAGCTATTTGATCTGAAGAGCAAGGTACTGAATTAATTCTGGTTCTTTTCTGCATAAATTTTTTTTATTCCTCTATACCTAAATTAATTCCGTGTACATATGACAAACATTAAATTGATTCTGCAGGAGCAACAGCTGCAAGATCTTAACAAGGACCTGAGGAAAAAGGTAACACAGCGATCGATCACCCTGAAAATCATTGCGTGCATCAGTATTCGGACAACACACATCCTTTTCCCTGCTACAGTCCCAACCATGATCTTTTCCTGCTAAAATGATTCATGAAAGTTACAGTATTTGCACGGAATAAACCTTTTTCCCTGGTACGGCTTAAAAGTTAATGAGCTTCTCATACCGCTGAAGCGTTTGTTTGTTCGTGCAGTTACAGGAAACCAGTGCAGAGAATGTGCTCCATATGTCCTGGCAGGATGGTGCTGGGCACAGCGGTTCTACCACTGTTCTTGCTGCTGATCAGCCTCATCACCATCAGGGGCTTCTTCACCCTCACTCAGATCAGGGTGACCACTCCCTGCAGATTGGGTATATTCTTCTTTTTTCCCAGTTTCTTGCCTGAAAATTTTCCAAAACGCAGAGGTCATGTTCTTTTCAACTTATACACTAGATTACTTATTTCACTCTATCTGTTAAGTTTATTTCTTAAACTATTTAATTCATCACTATAATTTAGTAGATCAATAATCCGTGGCAATAATTCGCTCAATAATCTAGATCAAATTGGGCCTAATTTTGTCTTTGTTATTTAGTAATTTAAAGGTTGTGTATATCAATATGAAACTTCATATCCAAAAAAATAAAGGTTCTGTATATATACTTCATCGTTTTCATATCTTTAATTTAATATTTCCTTGGTTAAGGTATCATCACCCTCATGCTCACCATCACCAGGCCTACATGGACCATCTGAGCAATGAAGCAGCAGACATGGTTGCTCATCACCCCAATGAACACATCCCATCCGGCTGGATATGATGTGTTCAGTTCAGGCTTCAGAGAAGCCAATGCATATGCATGCATGGATGAACCAAACATTGTCCTGTAATCCAGTAATTACGGGCATATGTAATGTAACGTAATCCCTGATCTATATTTTGCTAAGTACGTGCGTGCTCTCTTACGACTTCTTCCCAAACAGTTAATCAGGGGAATAATAATTTCGTTTGATGCACGTACTGTATCTGTCTCTGTATCGTAGGACCGTCCATGTATAACACTTTGGGTTTTGGATGTGGTAACAAGTTAATTGGCACTTAATTTTACATTTATGATGATCTGGGAGAGTACCTAATCTCAAAAGCTTGTGGCGATTATGTTATGGAGTAGTGCAAGAAATGTTTAAGACGGCAGCTGTTATCTCATGAGATATGATAATGATGTTGTCTCTGCTGCTGTTGCGATCACCAAAATATGCTGTTTTTTTTAGATGATACCGAAATATGCTGATGGCTACGTGGTTTTCATCTGTGGCCGTTGCGAAGTAAGCGCGCTTTTGCAGACTGATTCCTTTTTCTGCAGGCGTTCGAATCATTTTACTGTTAGTGGTAGTTACTGCACGGTGACTGTTCGACGAAATGCCAAACAACCTGCAGCCAGTCGCACCCCGCGTCGACATGAGTGGCGGCCGTCGCTCGATGGCACGGCTAGTAGCTGTCGGCACCGCCAGTTGGTTACCCGCACCAACGGGCCCTCACGTCGCCGTCGGCCGTCCTTGCGCTGCACGGACGCGTCACGGAACGGCGCGCACTGCCGCCTGCCTGCCTGCCTGCCTACCTGCCTGCCTTGCGCTGTCGCGCGGGCGCGCGGGCGGGGCGCGCACTTGCGCCTGCAGAAAGCGACCGCGCGGGGGGCGCCCTCTACCGCGCACGCAGCGATGCGGGGCAAGGCACGGAACCCCCACCGAACCGACGGGCCCGGCGGCCGGCCGCGCCCCAATCCTATCCGCGCCAACAGCTGAACGAACATGCGTGCACAGCGCGCGCGCATGCGCAGGCGCGGCGCGGCGCAGCACGACGTGGTGCTTCGGCTCGCGTCCTCGCGTACACCGCCGCGGCCACCGCCATCAGTGTCGCGTTATGCGAGATACTCCCTCCGTTTCATATTATAATTCGTTTGATTTTTAATAAAACATTACTAAGTTTAAACAAATTTATAAAATATTAAATTAGTTTTATTAAATCTAATATTAAATATATTTTAAAAATATATTCGTTTTGTGCTAAAAATATTATTATATTGTTTTATAATTTGATTAAACTTTTAATTAAAAAATAAAACATTTATAATATAAAATGAAATGAGTAACAGCTAAGTACCGGCCGGCCTAAGTGACGGCAGACTCACCGGCCGGCGGAGAATCAAAATGCAAAATGTTGCAAGTATATGCAGAAGATATCTACTGAAGCAGTGGATTGCTGCAGTTAGCCGCCGATAAAGGCCTTATTTTTACCTGAAAATTCTACTCCCTCCCTCGTCTTAAAATAAATTTATTTTTATCTATCTCACACATACTAATACAAAATTAAAAAAATAAATTACTTCTACTTTATCAAATCACAATATAATTATTATCTACTCCCATACATTTATCTCTCTTATTATAAACTCCGATGTAATGATTATTTAAAAATAAATTTATTTTTTAAAAATAAATTTATTCTAGAACGGATGGGCACTTAATTTCAATTTGCTCGGCACTGAAAATCTTATTGCACAGACCAACAGTGCATGCACACTGAACTAAAATTTGACGACCCTACCTGAAAATTACTTCTCTACCATCTCGATCTCTCAAGTTCTCTGCGCATCCTTCTAGTAACGGACAAATTCAAGTAATCGACTGAACAATACTGCCATTAAATTAACAGTGCAATATAATCTCGTGGAACCAACCAAATTAAAGCACAAAAAGGGGATCCAATTCACGCTCCAACTTACATCATGGAACGAATTCACACCAAGAAAACATATAGTAGTATATAATATCCGTCTTAATCAGGCTAACTTTTTGTGACATTAATTTCTAGAAAAAAACGTACGGGATGGAGACGGAGATACTAAGGAAAGAGACTATACGATCGAGTGGTACATCAGAATATCTAAGCTGATGTATATCTGTGTGCACTAGAACGGATCACTCTAAACCGGGTCAAAAGATGGTCCTCACACTCTAACCAGTAGCCAGAAATCCAGAATATCTCAGATCGATGCATATATGCATAGTACGAATCACTGAAAGTGGCCTGGCCGTGTGGCATATGGTCCGCAGTCCTCACTATGGTTTAATTTTGCCCTAACCAGTTCAGGGAGGACCAGTAGTGTTCTCCTGCAGTGTTGAGGCTGTTCCCATTCGTTTGTGGGTTTCTTAATTTGACAAGTTATCATTGAAGCTGGCCAGCGCTTTACATATTTAGAAACCAGTTCGTATTATTATCAAATTTCAAAGTGGTGGAACAGTGTACAATGGATTAACACAATGATAAAACACAGTAGCATGCAGTTAATTGAGAGAAAGCATTTGTCTCCTAATAATTTTTTTAGAAGTTTAAGGGCATACATGTTTGGTTACCTACATGAAGGGTGGCTCACACACGCAGGTGCATGGTAGGGGGTGTTTGGTTGCCTGCACGACCACCGGGGCCAGGTCGGGCTCGTGCAAAAAACGCTCCTGAGCCAGGCCCATGAGCTTTGCTCCATCTCCGCATCCATGTCATCATCGTCTCTCCATTGGGCGTCCAAATCTAGCTTGGATCCGATCGACATGGGTGTTCTTCGTCACCGGATCTGGCCGGCCACAACTGCCACCGCTTCCATCTCCACCTCTTTGCCGCCGGCTACCCCCAACTAGATCTGACATCCTCGTCCTTCTTCGCTAGACGCCACCCCCAGCTAGGTCCACCATCATCACCGACTGCACCTACAGATCCGACGGTGGAGAGCCCCCAGCTAGCGGATTGGCTGCTATGATGGTGGTGAGCGGTAGTGAGTGGCTCTAGCTCAGCGACGAGCCCATGAAGTTGCCCCTCGTTTTTCTTTTTTTCCCTCTTTCCTTTTTCTTTTCACCAATCAAGTAGTCATATAGATATGTGATGATGGTTTTGTTGTTCATGGATATATGGATATGAATTCAGTTTTTTTAAAGAAAAGATAATGAATTTATTTGATTTAGTTGCATTATATCTGAAATATGTATATTTTATAATAATTTAGAGTATCTTGTACTTGGTAATATCTCCTATTTATGGGTGGTAGAGGTAATCTTACCATCCAAATAGAGAGAGGTGAGTATACTCAAGGTTCATTTATCCTACCAAACGGAATATCTTGCATACAAGTTGTAACACCCATTTCGTCATGGCGTTAGTAGAAAAACCTATTTATTAAAAACCCTAACTGCGAAAGCTTGCTCTTCGGTTGTGCTTCGTTGTGTGTGCCAAGGTCTCAGTCTCTCCCTTAGTGCCCAACTCAAATCCCAAAGAAAACCCTAAGTCCAAATTTCATTCCAAACTCCAAATCCTCTCCAATTCATTTTCTCAGTGAAAGTCTACTTCGTCTCCCTCCTTTTCCTAGGCCGCCTACTCCATCCTCTTCCTCAGCCCGAGGCCGAAGCAATCACGCTTTGCGCCGTCGGCCTCTCTTCACGGCGCCTCTCGCCCTCACGGTACTCCTTTCGTTCCTTCCCTTTTGTCCCTCCTTAGCACACTAGCTAGCTTGTCGTCGTTGTCTCGTGCCCGTAGACGTTGGTTTCGCTCCACTGCCACTCGCACGCCGAGCACGCTCACCGTCGCCCTCGTGCTTCGGTGCCGCGTGCTCTCTCGTCGCTTGGGATGGACTCGTGAAGGTGCTCCCCTTCCGGCGTATTGAGCCCTCGCCGCTCCGGCAAGATTTCCCCTTTCTCTCGCTGGCATCGCTTCCGGCCGCTCTCCGGCGAATCCAAGCCGTTGGCTCGCTTCCTCTCATGCCACCCGTTGCTTTGTTGTGCTCCCCGTTCCTTGAAATATCGTGCACTGTCCCAGTGAGCACCGTTGTCGCCCGCCGTTGGATGCTGCCCCGGTCGTCTTCCTCCTCCCACCGTCCAACGTGGCCGCCACGTCGTCGTCGATCTTTTTCTCCCGTGCGCGTGGTCCACGGAGAGTTGAGAGGCTGCGCGTGGGCCCGCCGCACCCGAGTCCATAACGGTGCATCGGAGTAGACCGCACTCACCAAACCCTAGTGCCGCGTCCCGTGTGTGCTTGGTCCACATGAACCGTGCCGTCGACAGGTGGGTCTTACGCGGTGGACCGCCGTCCACCAGCCTGCTACGTATGCACGCCCCGTGGGCCGCATCCTCATTCGGCCGCATGGACCGTGTTCCGCGTCGGCCCGCTCACTCTCGTGTGCGCCTGTTGGCGCAGAATTTCGACCCGCCTTGCAACCAAACGGGTTCTGCGTTACCACGGCGGCCTGGGAGATCTGCTTAACTCCAGTGCAGGTCCAAATGGCTTGCCTAATCGTGTGCAGAGCGTGCCAGTTGATTTGATCTGTAATCAACAAGAAACAAGTAAACCATGTCAGAAAACAACGGCCGATCGGCCAATAGGCCGATGACACATTGTCAAAGCCCAGCCGATAGGGCAAAGCTATATCGGCTTACTCATGATAAAGCAAGATTAAAGCATAGATCTAATCGGCCTTCAACAACATTTTGCTGTCGATTAATAGCATCAGCCTATAAGAACAATAAAGATAACTACACTAGCTAATACTCTAGTGCAAGTCTACATGAACCAATCAACCAATAAAAACATACAATCACAGATAAACCCTAGAGAATTATCCATAACAGATGCATTCCTATTAATCAATCCATTTAATGTAGATGACAGATACACATGAAAACATTATAATAAACACGTGTATCAGATAAAACTGGCTGAAACCCCAGTTATATCCTTAATTACAACCGAAAGCAGGCTTTGTGTTAAATCTTAAAATAGGACTAAGGTCGATAGCAACTCAAAGTGTGAATCGAAACTTAACACAAAGAAAATCAAGCCGTCGATTGCTTTTTGGGGATGGTAGATGCATTGAACAATCTAACCAAGCATAATAATTAAACTGTCGTCGGCAATAAACTCTACAACGAATAGATCGCCGGCGAAGCATAATTAAGACGACTGTCAAGATTACTCAAAACATGATAGACGACGATCACATCATCGAGGCTTAACGTGCCTAAAGCGACACGCTAGCCCCGACGATGCCGATCGTCGGGAACGAGTTCTTACCTTTGCTCTGGGAAGGCAAGAACTCGTCAAGGTCAACCTCTTGCGAGGGTTGGCGATGCGCCGAAGTAGATTGAACTGGTTTGTTGTATTCGATTGTGAGAGAGAGTTTCTATGTACAAACTACCGGGATATTTATACCCGAGATTACAACAGGGTCCTTGTAGGACACGATCTTATCTCTAACAAACAGCAAGTCTTTACGGCAGACTCTTGCCACAGATTAGATCTAAACCTACTTGATTTATAAGATACAATTGCCTAAAACCGAGCTTTATCTCTATTTGGCAACTTCCTTAAAGCTTAACTTGAGCCCAGACCAAGCCCACGCTGACTCTGTCAACTTACAACCCGTATCGGCCAACAATCACATCGAATCCGTATCGGCCGATACGTCCTGTCTGGCAGCACCTCCCCAGTCCGATACGGTTACCGAGTCCGATACAAAGCCTAGTCCGACTCCAACTCAATCCTTCTTCTCTGCTTCGGTTTCCTCTTTCACTTCCAAGTCGATTACCAAAATCCGTCGTTAACACATGCCCCCCAATTCCACTTCATTATATAATGTGGCGGAATTAGCTCCGAGGAACCCATCGACTTCCTTACTAGAGCTTGGCTGAAAACCGCGCAAATCCAGATTCACATCCCTCCACCGCCGATTCGACAATCCCTTCGTGTTCCTCAACTCCGGCGAACCCTCGGCGTCCCGTCGACATCGACCCCCTCAACAGCGACCCCTTTCAACGACAACAATGGCCTCCGCTCTGTTCTACACCTCCGAGGTCCCTGTGGTAAGTCAATCCCTTCTAAATCCACATTCTCACTTTTCCGCCGATTTCTTCAAACTAGGGATTCAAAATTTTGCCTCCCGGGTCTTATATTTTCATCGTCATTCTTATGACCTAGGTCTTCAAAAACCAAATCCTGATCCCCACCAACGACAAATCACATCGCTTCTTACTAGGCCCCATGGGTGACTGCGACCCAACTTGGCTGATTAATGCTGAAACAGACAGAATCCCCTTTAGGCAAGCCAAGCCCAATGTTTCTTCATGGAAACATACCTTCAGATCTTGGCCGTCGAAGCTTAACGGATATAGAACCTGACATAAGAGAATCGCTGCAGCCAAACAAGTCTACTGGGACGAAATTGGGATCGGCCAATGTATCGCTTTATCCTTGGCCGATACCAATAAGAACGAGCCACTCATGTCAGCCGCCAGCTATTTCTGGTCAAGTACCTTGAACACCTTTGTGTTCAAACAAGGTCCGATGACCCCCACTCTAATCGATGTCAAGATACTGACAGGGTTGGACATTGACTCCGAGATCAATCCCTTCAGTCTCCTAATACATAGCAACCACAAGCTGAAGACCAAGAAGATTGGAGGCTGGTCCGGGTACATCTCTGAACACATGGAACAGGGATCGGTCTCAGATCGAGAACATGTAGCCTTCCTGACATTGTGGTTGGAGAGATTTGTCTTCTGTGGATCGACTTGTGGCCCCACTACAAACTGTCAACACTTGGCTCAGGCTCTGGTCGACAAGAAACAAATCCCCTTGGGCCGATACCTCCTGGGAGCTGTCTATCGGCTGCTCCATGTTCCACACAATACTTGATGCTGACTGTGGCACATGGAGGACCATGGTGGTTTGTTCAACTATGGCTTACCATCCACACCAACACCATGGTGAATCGGCCTCCACTATCGGACTCCTGCTTCCCCTCCAAATATGCTGATCATGAAGACCCCAGGACCAGAAGATGCATGTCCTATGGGGAAGCAACCTTTGTCTACCCAGGCGCAGACCAATCGGCTGAAGACATGTCTACATGGTTCATTCGATTCTTCACCGGCCCCCCATCAGCTAGGATGGACATGTTTGTCTACACATCGGACCGAGACTTTGAACTCCCTGACGATCTTCAGCTGAGTTTAATAAATGATGATTCAGAGTCAAGAGAAGTTTTCATGATCGGCCTCACCCCATGCCTGCTCCCAGTAGGCATATTTCAGGGAAGAAGCACCAGCCTATCTTATGAGTTTTACAACCCAATGGTAGCTGCTCGACAGTGCGGGCTTGGGCAACTCCCTGTCAGCTTGTATCTTCATAGACTCCTAGAGAGCAGAGGCACGGTTCCATTGGCGCTGGTCATGAGCAAGGCGTTTGAAATCGAGCTCCCAAATCTCGGCGATTGCGACCGATTGCATCTAAGCGCTTTTGTCCACATCAGCTTCCAGGCATGGTGGCAAGAGTGGGCCGCTCATATTTTCCACCAATCAGCCAAATTTTATGTGACAGAGCTTATCCAGGGTATCAGCCCTCAAGTCCCAAACGGGCCGATACCATCCGTGAGCAACAGTGGACGGAAAATCTTTTATGCTTAAGCCATAGCTCCATCAGGATCAACTATCCTGGAATCCATCATCGGCCTTACTGCCCCAAAGGTTTCAACACTACTTCAAGGGCCGATGATTAAAGAAAATCCCAAGAGGAAAGCACCAGCCAAGGGCAAATCCCAAAAATCCAGCAAGAAGGCCAAAACTGACGACCAAACCGATCTCGAAGAGCTGGACCCCCCCATGGAAGAATTCCTTGATGAACAAGTGATGGAGGAGGAGATCAATGCAACAGCCGCCGATGTGTCTGAAGAAGATTCGTCGGCTGAGACCGTCAAGAAACCATCGGCCAAGACCACCACAATCCCATCGGCCGATGACCAAGCCGGTGCTGCCCCACCAAGGAAGACTAGACATGCAGTCCGCAAGGTTAAAATACTTCTTTTACTGGACTTCATGCAATCCCCTTCTTATTGGTATGCTATAATTTGACATCTTTTTAGGCTGCTGCGTCGTCTATACTCAAGGAGAGAACCCAATCGGCCCCTTCAAGAACCAAGAAGGCAACCTTTCAGAGGCGTGAATGAGCTAAAGCCCGATTGAGGACTCCTTCTCCTTCTCCACCACCCTCTCCGACTGTCTCGGTAAGAGTTGATTTTTGCATTATCTTGCTATTTATATAACCCTATTTACCAATTTCTTGCCTTTTCAGCCTAGGGCTCCATCATCTTCACCACATCGGCCAACCCCCTCGCCTACTGCGTCAACACACCAAAGGGAGGCCGATGCAAGGACCACTGATGCTCCAACACAGGTAACTAAGATTACTCGGACCCCCCTTTCTGCCGGTTCCTGTTTAATAAGGCTGACCTCGACCCATATTGATATTTGTAGAACCTGGCCGATATGTTCTCCTTTGATATCGGCCAGTTTCTTGATGATGAGGACAAGGAGCTACCCAGCACAGCCAGGGCACCAATCTCTGACGATCTGAAGAACCGGCTGACCGACATCGCCAATCGGCTGGAGTCCTCGCTGGAGTACTTGGTGGAAGATTGCACCCCCATCAGGGTCAGGGTACAAGAAATTCAAGACGAACTGCCCGAAGACCTGATGGAGGTCCTAACACCGGCCATCTTCTTGGAGCAATACCGATTCAAGCTCAACAAGGCCAAAGAAAGACTCGCAGAGCGACGAGAGTGTGACCAACTGGAATCGGCTCTGTCTGCCAGCAAGGCCCAAGTTAACGCTAACAAGACCAAACTGGACGAGCTAGCGGTGGAGCCGATCGTCTTAAAAACAGACTTGAAGAACTCCGTCGTCTCGAGGCGGAGCTAGAATCGAAGCTGAAATCCACTTGTCAAGAAATCCAAGAAGTCGAAGCCGGGATAGCTGCCTCGCCAAAGGCCATAGAAGACCAGATGGCAAAGCTGAAGGCATCGGCCAAGTACCTTGCGACCCTGAGCAAATCGCTGAAGCCGATCCCAGGGTCGACGGCCGATGACGCCCAGGCTATAGAAGACATCGAGCAGATCCGCCGTAAAGCTGTTGCAGCTATTGCAGACTTCATAGGATGATGTAGCATATTTTGTCTTTATACTGTGTAAACGCAAACCTTATCGGCCAAGCAGCCGAATTTGATCTGAAAACTCCAACTTGAATATTATTTGTGAAATCCTTCAAACAAATATCCTTTGATCTTATCGGTCAGAAATCTGAATTCGACCTTAATCTGAAAAGTCCAGCTTGAAATTCATCCTGCAAACAGATATTCCTTTACTATAAATAACCTCATTGGCCAGAAAGCCGAATGCCTTGAAAGATTGTTTGATTGTTTGAAAAAAAATTCCTTGAAAAATTCCGCGATTGTATATATATATGCCCCCCAAATTTTAGAAGATGAGGGCTCATGTTGTAAAATTTGAACTAAGGACGATAGCATATATCGGCCATCTAGAGACGATGCGTAGCACATCGGCTGTTATCATAAATCGGCTGAGGGGCCGATCATGAATCAATCCAGACGCTAGGATAATATTTCTTTAAGTACTTGCCATTAAGAGCTTGTCCATAAATCTCACCATCTAGCCCCTTAAGCAAATAAGCATTGTGAGGGACACATCGATGAATCTTAAAAGGACCTTCCCAATTAGGTGACCACTTGCCGAATTTATTATCTCTGGAACCAATCGACATTATTAGCTTCCATACAAGATCCCCTTCATCAAATGACTTGACAACAACTTTTTTATTATAATGACGAGCAACTCGATCCTTATCGCGCTTTATTTTCTCCAATGCACGCAATCGGACATGCGCCAAGTCATCCAACTCATCAATCATAAGATGATGGTACTCATCGGCTGTCAAGTCGTCTTGCAAAGCAATCCTTCTTGAGCCGATGTTGGATTCCCATGGCAATACAGCTTCATGTCCATAAACCAACTGATACGGAGGTACTTGAGTCGCACCGTGGCAAGCCATCCGATACGCCCAAAGGGAATCGGCCAGCGTCATGTGCCATTGTCTCGGCTGTTCGTCGATTTTCCTCTTGATTAACTTGATTAAAGTCTTATTAGAAGCCTCTGCCTGCCCATTAGCTTGCGTGTAGTAAGGAGAAGAATTTAATAATTTAATGCCCACGCTGTCGGCGAACTGGACGAACTCGTCGGACACGAAGATTGATCCCTGATCGGTGGTTATTGTCTGAGGTAACCCAAACCGATATATGATATATTCCTTGACAAACTGAATCGCATCTTTGAAATCAACCTTCTTAAGGGGAACGGCCTCAACCCACTTTGTGAAGTAATCTGTAGCCACCAAGATATATTTGTGCCCCTTACTTGATGGCGGGTTAATTTGGCCGATCATATCTATTCCCCATCCACGAAACGGCCACGGCTTTATGATTGGATGCATAGCCGACGCCGGTGCTCGTTGAATTGCTCCAAATTTCTGACAATCGTGACATCCTTTATAATATTTGAAACAATCCTCTAGCATTGTCGGCCAAAAATATCCAATGTGTTTCAACAGCCATCTCATTTTATGGGCCGATTGATGTGTTCCACAAATCCCTTCATGGACCTCGCTCATAACGATTTTGGCCTCCTCAGGACCTAGACACTTGAGCAAGACACCATCAACCGTCTGATGGTATAAGTCATTATCTAACAGACCATACTGCAATACTTTGTATGTCATCTTCCGTGACGCCGATTGGGAAGGATTATTCAAATAATCAATGATAGCAAATCTCCAATCGTCGGCGTCCACGGCGGCGACTTGAACCTGTACATCCTTGGCCATCGGCCTGTATCCCGATGCCCCCTGAGCCAGATCATTGGCCTCGAAGTTTTGCTTCTTGGGTATATGCCTCATTGTCACAATCTTGAATGCTTGAAGCAACACCTTGCACTCTTCATTGTAGACTTTGAGGATATCATCTTTGCATTCATACTCTCCAGAAAGTTGATTAATTACCAGTTGTGAATCACCAATGATCTCCACGGAATCGGCCTCAACCTCTTGTAATAACTGCAAGCCTTTAAGCACTGCTTCGTACTCTGCTTGATTGTTAGTATAATAAGGCTTGATAGTAAAAGCAAACTCAAAACTTGCCCCCCGAGGGGATATAATGACCAGGCCGATACCGCATCCGTGTCGGCAGACAGATCCATCAAAATACAGCGTCCATGGTACGATATCTGCATATGCGACTGAATCATCCCGGTGTTGAACAATGAAATCGGCCAGGGCTTTTCCTTTGATCGCTTTGGCCGATTCATATATGAGGTCAAACTCTGTTAAGGAAAAAATCCACTTCCCAATTCTTCCTTTTAATATAGGGGCCGATAACATGTATTTCATCACATCGGCCTTACTTACCACAATGCACTCGTTGGAAAGTAAATAATGTCTCAATTTAGTACATGAAAAATATAAGCACAAACATAATTTCTCCACCGGCGTGTACCTTGTCTCGGCGTCTAACATCCTCCTACTGAGATAAAAAATAGCTCTTTCCTTACCGTCAATATCTTGAACCAAGACTGAGCCGATGGATTTCTCATCGGCCGATAGGTACAGCCTGAATGGGACCCCTTTCTGTGGAGGGATTAGAACTGGGGGAGAGGTTAAATACTCTTTGATATCGTACAGCGCCTTCTGTTGCTTATCACCCCATACGAATTCGTGATCGTCCTTTATCTTCAACAGTGGGGTGAATGGCTCTATTCTGCCTGAAAGATTTGATATAAAACGCTGGACAAAGTTGATCTTCCCGAGCAGAGATTGTAACTTGGTCTTGTTTTCTGGAGGCTTGATTTTCTGGATGGCATCAATACTCTTCTGTGCAATTTCAATTCCTCTCTCATGGACCAAGAAACCCAAAAACTGACCGGCCGATACGCCAAAGGCACACTTGTTAGGGTTCATCTTTAAACCATATTTCCTTGTCCTTTCTAGTACCTTGCGTAAATCGACCAAGTGCATACCATACTCTTTTGACTTTATGACGACATCATCTATATAAACCTCAATCAAAGAACCGATAAGATCATAAAAAATATAATTCATCGCCCTCTGATAAGCAGCTCCAGCATTTTTCAAGCCAAAGGTCATGACAACCCACTCGTATAGGCCGATTGCCCCTGGGCATTTGAAAGCTGTCTTATGAATGTCTTCCTTAGCCATAAAGATCTGATTGTAGCTTGCGTTTCCATCCATAAAACTGATAATCTTATGCCCAGATGCAGCGTCGACTAGCAAATCGGCCAATGGCATAGGGTACTCGTCCTTTGGTGTTGCCTTGTTTAGATCTCTGAAATCGATACATACCCTTAGCTTGCCGTTCTTCTTCAATACTGGAACTATGTTGGAGACCCACCCCGCGTATCGGCAGGGTCTGATAAAGTTGGCGTCGTAAAGCCGTGTGATCTCTGCTTTGATAGCGTCATACATATCGGCCTTAAATCTCCTAGGAGATTGTTTAAATGGCCGATAGCCTAGTTTGATAGGTAGCCAATGTTCTACAATCGATCGGCTTAATCCTGGCATCTCATGGTATTCCCATGCAAAACAATCTACGAACTCTTTCAAAAGATTTATCAAATTATTCTTATATTCCTTTGGTAGGTTTGCACTTACATACATCGGCCTAGGCCTATCACCTGAACCGATGTCAACCTCTTCGAGTTCATCGGCCGCGTAAAACCCTGTCCCAACTTGCCATCGAGCTCGTCCACCGCATCATCTGTGTTGGGACTAGCTTGTTCATCTTCAACGGCGGACGACACATCTTTGTTAAAGTAACTGCTTGTCTTGATCTTCAATCGTCTCTATGTCGCAGTCAGTTACTTTGAGGAAATTGGCATCCCAAACTCGCCCGGATAAGCAGTCGATTCCCTCCATCTCCTATACTGCGAGATCGGCATTGGCCACGTGTACTGACCGATCGGCCTGCACGATCTCAACCTGGTCCCCTTGCCATTGCATGAGGCATTGGTGCATTGTTGAAGGGACGCAACAGTTCGCATGGATCCAATCCCGTCCCAACAACAAGCTGTAGGAACCCTTTCAGTCGAAGACGAAGAAGGTGGTGGGTACTGTCTTGCTGCCCACGGTGAGTTCTACGTTTAGGACCCCCTTCGCCTCGGACGCGTTGCCACCGAAGTCTTTTAACACCATATTTGTTTTGATAAGGTATTCAGGTACTTTTCCAAGCTTCCTGAAGGTTGTGTATGGCATCAAATTGACCGCCGCGCCGCCATCGACCAGCATCTTCGTCATCGGCCGCCCGTTGATGAATCCCTTGATGTATAACGGCCGCAAGTGCCTGTAGCTGTCGTCAACTGGCTTGTCAAATATGGCTTGATCTGGTGACAACTGTAGTCTAGCCGAAGATTGTTCGTCGTCGGCCATTGCTTCATCGGCCGCCTGCACGCTGTATTCTGCTGGCAGAATAAAAACCATGTTAACAAACGCCGATGCCACTCCTTTACCTTTTGAAGCCGCAGAAGCCTGAGCTGTATCGGAGGTGCCCTCATCGACCGTGACCACCGTGGACTTTATCCTCCACTCCTTTTTGGTCTTAACTGGCCGATGGGCTATCTCTGCCTATTGCTCCTGGATTTGCTCCTTCCTCCTTAGCCTCTGAACCCGCCGTTTTTGTGTCTTGGTGAATACATCACTTAGGCACCATTGGGGGTTCTGGACTTGCTCCTCGTCTTCTATATGTTGCTCTTGGCGCATCGGCCCTAGCCTTTCATGCACAGATTTTCTTTGCTTGGCCGGCCGGTGCGCTTGCTTGCTTGAGCTGCCCTAATAATAATCTTCTGCCCCATTGCACGCAGGGCATTCCTGAACAGATGGCAACCTCATCCCCTCATTCCAGCAGAACTGGAAAAACTCGCACTCCCAATGTGGGTTGTAAGAGTTGTCTTGATCGGCGTAGTCTTGAGCTTGTTCTTCCTGCCTCCGCTGGTATTTTCTGATCAGGCCCTCAGAGGTCTGATAAGGTCGCTTGCCAGTCCGATGGCCACCGCCATCGGCCCTGTTTGCCCGTACCATGTTGACTGGGAACGGGTGTCCTTCTATCTTCATCGACTTCTTGGCGTCGTCAATCCTAATCCTGCCTTGTTCGATAGCCGATTGAATCTGTTGTCGGAAGATCTTGCACTCATTTGTATGGTGTGAATAAGAGTTGTGCCACTTGCAATATCTTCTCTTCTTGATCTCTTCGGCCGATGGCAGTATATGACCTACTGGTAATTGGATCTGCTTTTCCTGCAAAAGTAAGTCAAATATTTTGTCGGCCTTGCTGATGTCGAAGTCGTATTTATCTTCTTTGTCGCCCTTCTTGGCCCATTGGCAAGTTGTCGGCTTCCTCATCCGAGCCCACTCGGCCAGGTCGACATCAACATCTTCCGAATCGTCATCGTCGGAGGCATACTGATAGATCGTATTGATCTTCTTTGCAAACTTCTTTGCCTCTTGGAATCGTTGCTCGTGGGCCGATATCCTCTGTGCTAGCTGAGCTAGACTGTCAAATTCCTGTGACGAGAACCTCTCTCGTATCGGCCCGAGTAATCCTTGAAACGCCAGATCGGCCAATTGAGAATCGGTCAAGCTGAGGCTGTAACATCTGTTCCTTATGTCCCTAAACCTTTGGATATACTCTGGGACCGATTCGTCAACTCGTTGCCTAATGGCGGTGAGATCGGACAGTTTCATTTCTTGTACACCATTGTAGAAATATCTGTGAAATTGTTTCTCAAGATCTATCCATCCTCTGATGGAATTGCAGGGTAAGGATGAAAACCATGTAAATGCAGACCCTGATAAGGACAGAGGGAAAAACCTCACCCTCAACGCCTCAATAGCCGATGCTTCTCCGCACTGTGCTAGGAATCGGCTCACATGCTCATACGTCGAGACATTGTCTTGCCCGGAGAACTTGGAGAAGTCCGGGATCTTGTATCGGCTTGGCAATGGCACTCTGTCAAATTCCTCGGGGTACGGGTGCCAATACACCGTAGAATTCTCCTTGGGCTTTGTTGGCGCAGAATTTGGACCCGTCCAGCAACAAAACGGGTTCTGCGTTACCACGGCGGCCTGGGAGATCTGCTTAACTCCAGTGCAGGTCCAAATTGGCTTGCCTAGTCGTGCGCAGAGCGTGCCAGTTGATTTGATCTGTAATCAACAAGAAACAAGTAAACCATATCAGAAAACAATGGTCGATCGGCCGATAAGCCGATGCCACATTGTTATAACCCAGCCGATAGGGCAAAGCTGTATTGGCTTACTCAAGATAATAAGTAAATTGAAACAGATCTAATCTCATCGGCCTATTTTAATATATCTAAGGCAAATTACTAGAAGCAGCCGATAAGGATTTCATAAAGATAAACACACTAGCTATTACCCTAGTGCAAATCTATACAAGCCCATCGGCCAATATAAATACACCAATCACAAAGACATCTTGAAGACACCCTGCAACCGATATGTTTATATTTGTCGATCCACATGTATAAGTGGCAAACACAATCAAAAACATAAATAATCACATGCATTAGGTAAGACCGGCTGAAACCCCGGCGCTATCCTTAATTACAACCAAAAGCAGGCTTCGTGTTAGACCTCGAAACAGGACTAAGGTCGATAGCAACTCAAAGTGTGAATCAAGACTTAACACAAAGAAAATCAAGCTGTCGATTGCTTTTGGGGATGGTAAATGCCTTAGATAACCTAAACAAGTAAACCAATTCAATCATCGTCGGCAACAAACCCTAAAACGAGTTAACCGCTGGCAAGATGGAATTAGCAAACCACATCTAGGTTAACTAAAACACGATAAACGACGATCACATCATCAGGGCTTAACGTGCTTAAAGCGACACGCTAGCCCCGACGATGCAAATCGTCGGGTACGAGTTCTTACCTTGCTCTAGGGAAGCAAGAACTCGTTAGGAGTCAACCTCTTGCGAGGGTTGGCGATGCGCCGAAAGTAGATTAATTTGATTGTGTGATTGATTGAGAGAGAGAGATTTACATGTACAAACTATCGGGATATTTATACCTGAGGTTACAACAGAACCCTTGCAGGGCACGATCTTATCTACAACTAACAAACAAGTCCTTGCGGCAGACTTAAGCCACAGATTATATCTAAACTACTTAATTTACAAGATACAATTGCCTAAAACCGAGCTTTACCTCTATTTGGCAACTCCCTTGAAGCTTATTTCGAGCCCAGACTAAGCCCACATTGACACTGTCAACTCATAACCCATATCGGCCCACGACCAAACCGAATCCGTATCGGCCGATACGCTCTCTATAGCAACACCTCCCCAGTCCGATACGGTTACCGGGTCCGATACGAAGCCTGGTCCGACTCCAACTCAATCCTTCCTCTCTGCTTCGGTTTCCTCTTTTCTCTCCAAGTCGATTTCCAAAATCCGTCGTTAACAGGCTTCAAGCCGAACTGATCTCGCATCACTTCGGCTATCATATCAGCCCAGTATCCTGCGGGCCGATGCAGGAGGTCTTGCTGATATGATTGTTGCAAGCCCTCTGCCTGATACTGCCTGGGAGAGTACGGCTGGTAATGGTGATCAAGGTTCTGCGCGCCGTATTGCCCTGTGGTATACTGCTGGTAGCCTTGTGGCGCGTTGTATGCAGCTTGTGGTGGAGGGTTGTTGAACACAGGGGCTTGTGGCTGTCCGGCCGATGGCTGGTTAACAGGAACTTGCTGTATCGGCTCGATCACTGGTTGCTTCCCCTTGGTCCATAGTGCATATTGTTCTTCCGTGACATGCTGAGGGCTCCCTTCTGTCTGCCTGGTGAGGACCAGTGGCAGTGTTATTGTTGGCTGCGCCGATGGGGGTGGCATCGGTGCCGTCTGCTGAGTCGTGCTCAGGTCGTTCCTCAAGGTCCGATAGGCAGGAAACTTATTCTCCGGGAGATAAATTGGGCCTTGAGGCTTGTACTGGTGGATTGACCCATCTAAGATCGACTTGACCGTATTGGTCAATGTGTTCACCAGGATCCCTGATTGGTTGACTAGCGCAGAGTGAACCGCGGAGTCAATCCTGTCTTGTAATGTCGGCGCCACGGTATCCTCGGTCTTGACGGTGTGATCGTGTGCCGCCGCCGACGTGCCAGCTTCATCTTCAGGACTCGGCGTTATCACCTTAGACTTTTGAATCAAGGTGCCTTGCCGAGTCCTAGAATATGTCTGCAGGTACATATTCTGGAACTGCTCAACCAGCTTGTCCATCTCGGCTTTTTGTTCTGCGTTGAGCTGGTCGACGGTTACGGAGACGACGTTATCCTCGGAGATCTCGGCCTGCTTCGACATTTTGAATGTTCTTGTTGCTGTTGCAAAGCTTGCGTTCTTGAGGTCCCACCGGGCGTGCCAAAAGCGTGTTGGCGAAACATAGCTTTTGGCAAACGGTGGAGCGTGGTATTTCTGGAAGTGAAGTTGAAAATCGATGTCCCACCGGGCGTGCCAAAAGCGTGTTGGCGCAGAATTTCGACCCGCCTTGCAACCAAACGGGTTCTGCGTTACCACGGCGGCCTAGGAGATCTGCTTATCTCCAGTGCAGGTCCAAATGGCTTGCCTAATCGTGTGCAGAGCGTGCCAGTTGATTTGATCTGCAATCAACGAGAAACAAGTAAACCATGTCAGAAAACAACGGCCGATCGGCCAATAGGCCGATGACACATTGTCAAAGCCCAGTCGATAGGGCAAAGCTATATCGGCTTACTCATGATAAAGCAAGATTAAAGCATAGATCTTATCGGCCTTCAACAACATTTTGCTGTCGATTAATAGCATCAGCCTATAAGAACAATAAAGATAACTACACTAGCTAATACTCTAGTGCAAGTCTACATGAACCAATCAACCAATAAAAACATACAATCACAGATAAACCCTAGAGAATTATCCATAACAGATGCATTCCTATTAATCAATCCATTTAATGTAGATGACAGATACACATGAAAACATTATAATAAACACGTGTATCAGATAAAACTGGCTGAAACCCCAGTTATATCCTTAATTACAACCGAAAGCAGGCTTTGTGTTAAATCTTAAAATAGGACTAAGGTCGATAGCAACTCAAAGTGTGAATCGAAACTTAACACAAAGAAAATCAAGCCGTCGATTGCTTTTTGGGGATGGTAGATGCATTGAACAATCTAACCAAGCATAATAATTAAACTGTCGTCGGCAATAAACTCTACAACGAATAGATCGCCGGCGAAGCATAATTAAGACGACTGTCAAGATTACTCAAAACATGATAGACGACGATCACATCATCGAGGCTTAACGTGCCTAAAGCGACACGCTAGCCCCGACGATGCCGATCGTCGGGAACGAGTTCTTACCTTTGCTCTGGGAAGGCAAGAACTCGTCAAGGTCAACCTCTTGCGAGGGTTGGCGATGCGCCGAAGTAGATTGAACTAGTTTGTTGTATTCGATTGTGAGAGAGAGTTTCTATGTACAAACTACCGGGATATTTATACCCGAGATTACAACAGGGTCCTTGTAGGACACGATCTTATCTCTAACAAACAACAAGTCTTTACGGCAGACTCTTGCCACAGATTAGATCTAAACCTACTTGATTTACAAGATACAATTGCCTAAAACCGAGCTTTATCTCTATTTGGCAACTTCCTTAAAGCTTAACTTGAGCCCAGACCAAGCCCACGCTGACTCTGTCAACTTACAACCCGTATCGGCCAACAATCACATCGAATCTGTATCGGCCGATACGTCCTTTCTGGCAGCACCTTCCGAGTCCGATACGCTTACCGAGTCCGATACAAAGCCTAGTCCGACTCCAACTCAATCCTTCTTCTCTGCTTCGGTTTCCTCTTTCACTTCCAAGTCGATTACCAAAATTCGTCATTAACAGCGCCGCTCGGCCATAGGCCGTCATCGCTCGCGTGCCGACCTGCTTCTCTCCGGCACGCTCATGCCTCGTTTGGGCCACGCCTCGCACCCGACCAATAAGTCTAAAAGGCATCCCTTTCCTTTTTCTTTTCCTAGGATTTCTTTAATTCTTTTTTCTTTAGACAAAAAATTCAATTAATTTTAGGAAATTCATGTCTCTTCAACCGTTCGTCCGAACAACTCCATTCAACTTCCAATATTCCTCGAAAATCAAGATCTATCTGATGCCACACTTAGAGGTCATTAATAGGATCTTTTCTTTGGTCGTTTTGTTGAGTTGCCTCGTTCCATGTGTAGCTTCGGAGCTCGAGGAGTCCCAGTGCATGGAGTACGAGGAAGAAGCTAAAGATCTCGAGCAATGCAAGTCACCTTTGATCAATTGAGCCCATAATTTCAAATTAAGTAATTCTTTTCTCATAATATGCATCCCTAGGTTACACTCGAAATGTTGGCCGCGGTTTGCAATATAGCCGGTAGGCCTTACTTATAATTGTTGCATTTAACTTCCTTGATATTTGGATTACCCGTAACTCCCTTGTCGCTTGTTATGTTATGCCTCAGTATTCGTGCCCTCGGGCATGAGTACCAGTGGCTCTCCTCAAATTTCAAATGATCAACTAGGTAAAACTTGGGTTTACAAAATCCTTGAAAATCCCGACACCTGGGTCGGTGCCTTAAAAATAAAATGAGTTTTCAAAACTCACGGTACATGAGATGTACTGGAGGTGCTGTTTTTCTATTCTCGCCCTTAAGGACCGATTCCTTGGTAATTTTATCCAAACATAACAAGTACAACCACATGAGTGAAGTAGGACATCCCTGGCTGAGTAATTAGCTAGACCAAGGAAATCTTGATACCAAGGGACAAGTGGATTTAGTGGGGTGATGTCGGGAAGGACCCTTGGGCTTCCTGGCACAGCATGGTCTAGGACTTAACCTGGTGTTGGTCCATAGGGCCTCTCCCGTTGGCATAAGGTGACCTTGAGTCGGCTTTCGAAATGCCTTGTCGTGAAAGCCTCAAAGTCACCAAACGTGGCTGCGCTGCATGGGCTGGGTGACCCGGGTTAGTAATATCGTGTGAGTAAAGTGTACCCCCTCTGTAGAGGTTAACAAACTGTTCCAACAGTCGTGCACATGGTCATGGGTAGATGTGAGGTGATTCCTTAGCGTAGTTTTACTTGACTATTACTTTGTGAACTGCTGTTGATGTAAGGGAAATCTTTTCAAGTGCTTGTCTTGTGGTTGTTGGGAATGACCGGACTTGGGAAGTCCATATATCTGTTGGCAGGGAGCCACTCAAGCAGATGCAATCAATGAATACATTTGACAAGCTCTAGCCGAATGAGTCACACTCTCTCATCCACGCCATTGAGAAGCACTCACGTAGTTGATTCTAAAAGTTTTAAACAAAAATTGAATGAGAAAATAACCAGCCTTTCTTTGAAGCTTGCATTAAACATTTAATTCCCATGGCTTGCTGAGTACTCTCGTACTCATCCTTGCTCTATATAAATAACCCTCCCAGTTCTCGAAGAAGAGAAGATGGATCCAGCTGATGAGGAGTTCTTTCAGGAGCAAGCAGGCTTCGAGCTGTAGTAGGGTTTCGGCTTAGTCCCTAAGTCATGCTTGTGGCTTTGGGCTAGTTTTCGCTTCCGCCTTTTTGTAATGCAATTGTGAACTCGAGGTCTGTCCGTAGTTCCAACGATGGTTATATCCCTACTTATACTAATGAGACCCCTGTTGCTGTGATATTCAATCCTCCTATTGTACCAGCACTGTTTCCTGGGACTGGTACAGTTTCACAGGTTAACATTGATCATCTTATTCTGGTTCCCGCTCAGGGCTAGTTTGGGGTATGACACAAGTTTTCACATCGATCCAACCAATGAAACAACGTACTCCTCATATGAACCAGGTTAAACTAATACATGCAACCAAACAACCAATATTACACCTCACTAACCATGCCAAGGTTAGCCTGAATGATGCACATACGTGAGCCAAGCCGAGAGCACTTGAGCAACCGGGCCTCTTTGAAATGTAGGATAGGAAAAACACAAGAATAAAAAAAATGCAAGAATTGTGAAGTTGCATGTTTCTCTAATCCTACATAAATGAAAAATGTGGGAAAGATGAAAAGGAGCCCTTTGATTGTTTCCGAGAGATTGGACCTCTTGCTTATTGTTTCATACCAATTGAACCATAGGAATGCAATCCTTTGAAAAATTTTCTATCTTTTCCTATGAATCAAAGTGCTCTACATGAAAATTTTCTTAGGAAATTGAATCCTCCAAATTTCTTATGTCTATCATTCATTTCAAAGGGGTATGTTGTGCTAGCTTCAGTAAAATATCTTCTTTATCTAAAAAATAAATCTACAAATAATTGTATTTCACATATATAGAGATAGATCTGTACTGAACTACTGATTGTGTGTTTATATATGTGAAAACCTGTAACCATGCGTATTTTACATCTGATAATTATATTAGTTGTCAACTATAGTATGAAACTTGAACACATGACATATATTTAGCACACATCGATTTATAAGATGACGAATATATATATAGCATACGTACGTAACGTACGGTAGCAGCAGCTGGTCTTATAAAAGGGGTACACTCCATGCAACAACAAATTAACAAGATCAAACATAACTAATAAACACAAAACGCGCACATATATATGCTAACAGGGAACGATGAGCATGAATGCATGTGCTGACGACGGTGATAAGGGGGATCTGAAATTGGTACTCCCCAGTGGCCGGCCAGCAGGCTAAGCTAGCTAGCTTTATACGAGCTTCACCGCCGATATAGATCGCCGGCGGCGCCGGCCACCGCCGTCCTAGCCGCTGCGCTCCATCTGCTTGAAGATGTCGAAGCTCTCGACCACCTGCTCGTTGGCCCTCTCCTGTTATACATCAATAATAATGGAGCACATCAGAGGTGAGATCACACAAGAACTCTAATCACAATCATATTGTGGTGGCCATCAAATCAAATCATATAGAGACTGTCTTAATAATACTCTCAATTTATGCATGTATGTATGATCGGTGTCTCTGTTGCTCGTCAATATGATCGTGAGATCGTCACCTGATGAGGAACGGGAGCAGCTACTACTCTGGGCTCGGGGTTGCTGTTGGAGGTGGAAACCGATGAGCAGCGGGGGTCGCACTTCGCCCACTGCATAAATGCAGAGCCGATCATCAGACACTTGCATCCATCGGTGCAAGCTAGTAATTAATACTGTAATTGATGTAACGCAAGCAAGGTGCGAGAGACCGATCTATCGGTTGATTATTGCTAATAACTGTCACAATTATCACATGGCGAATTGGGGGCATTGGGGATGAGTAGAGCTTACGTTCTTGGCAGCCATGCTGAAGGCCTCCCTGTGAGGGATATCTGGCTTGGCAGCTTTGATACGCTGTATTTCCTCCCTGCATCATCATGTTACACATCATATTAATTAATTGATCCGCTAAAATATCCATGGGGCAAATTTATTTCTGAGAAAGGTGTAGTAGTAGGTATATGCAATATTATATAATGCATATGTGGTTGTGTGGATTAGATATAATCTGGCATCGTTACATTCCAGTTCAGTTTCTCCATGCATATTTATTCCCTTTGTTGGTTAATCACTTCATCAATGATATGTCATGGCTCTGTAAAAAGGTTAATTGATAACAAATGTGATTTCCGTTAGTGTAGCATATGTACAATAATTAGCTTGCTGCGCACTATATATATGCATGTGCACACATTGGATAATAATGCATGTGGCGCTTTGCTAATATATCACATGTTCTACCTTTTGACACTACTTATTTGGGTTCAAGTATATTGTCCCATTTTGCCATGAATGTGTGAAATTTCCCCTGCATCCAATTCTCACCATAAAAATATCTAGGTCGATCGAGTCCTAGGCTTATTTAGTTTTAGTGAAATAATTGGTTTAACAACTCAATTAGTATTTAATTAAATAAATGGTCAATCTAGTAGCAATGGAGATTAAATTAAATTTATAGCACCCACTATTTTATGGAAGGTCGGTTTAATTAAAACAATCCCATGGATGGGCAGATAAGTGCATGCTGAAACTTTCATAAGTTGTACATGTTAAGATGGCACATACAAATTAATGTTTTTATGCAAAATGATTTATTTTTTTATAAACTGTTATACTAAAATGGCGCACAAATTAACAGCCCCCATCTTTTACAGTTACATTAGTAGTTTCTAACGGAACCATTTCTAACAACAACAATGAACACTTAAAAGGCAAGATGGCATGCATTATTAGGAATTTAACATCAACAAGAGTGTTACTTATAGCAGGTAGGTTTGGTAGGTGAAACTATTTTTAAATTAAGTGTGTTTACTTAAATATTTTCAGAAAAAGATACCATTTATAATTAGTGTTTATATCGAAGAAATTAAACAGAATTGCATCCGTTTTTTTATAAAATATTAATTTTTGATAAACATCAAAACTCATTATTAATTTCATTTTGTTGAAACAAATTAATCATCATATCTGCTTTAGATTTTGTAAATAAATATATAGCATCGGCTGCAGGCATCATATATAAGATGCACACAACCATTATATGAGTAAATATGATATACGTATTTTTTTTCATGTGTTTATAAAATTCTTTAGGAATCAAGATGAACGTATGTACTGCCCAGCTCTTTGAATTAAATAAAGATATGTATTGGTCATGTGTTTATTAATTTATTAATTATTACTAGTATGGCATGGAATTTGTTCCAAAACCTGATCAATTAACAGGGAAAGGAATAAAGAAGAATAAATGTAGTTTTGTTAAAATTAAGTGCTAAATAACAACGTTAAGTTAGATGTGTATATCAATATATACATATATAGAGAGAGAGATCTGATGAAATCAATGCAAATTGGCAATAATTAGGACCATTTTTCATGCAGAGATCTCAGCTAAATAAAAACAGCCGGGCCTGGAAGCCTGGAAACAGAGGGATCCTTCACTACACACACACACACACACACACAAAGATATTAAAGAAAATAATATATAACAAAAAATGCAAACTGGGGTATTTTCTAGATATATAATGCATTCACCATATCCATGTATAAACCCCCAAGCTACCAAAAGGTTTAAATCAGACCATAGATGCACTTTATTTCTTTCTTTTTTGAAAAATATCCATAAAGACAAACAAGCTAGATCCGTATATTCAATATGGTCTAGCTAGGTAAATAGCTGGAGTAAAGTGTTTTTGTTTGATTAGCATAAACAAATTATTACTCTTCGATTCACAAAATTATACAGCTAGAGTAGCCTCTATTTAATGTACTGAGATTTAATTACAAGATAAAAATGTCCTGACCTTGGATAATAAATTATTTTATGTATATTCTTCGTTCTTTTAGAAGGGGATAAATCCCCTTTAATAAAATCGAAACGTTATCCCAAAACAGGTGCAGATCTCATAGAATTTATAGTACAGGACAAATAAAAGATATTGGTGAACCATACTACACCAAAAAAAACTCAGAAAAAATCGAAAGTATATATATAAGATCGCATGAGTTCAAACCATATTAGGGATCACAAGCATATATATAAGATAAATGGACAAATAGGTAAATAGTTTCTCACCTCATGAAGCGGTTGTAAGCAGATGGGAGGCGGTGTTTCTTCTCTGGGGCTACAATAGAAGACATAATTTTTTTGTCGGAGGAAACACAAGATGTGCTAGCTAGCAGTTTGTTAATATTTATATATTCCATGTGAACACAAGACAGAGAGCTAATGAAGGGCTCGTCAGAATGGGAGTTAACAAGTAAGAAACTAAGGAGAGACTGATTATAAATAAGTGAACAAGGCAAGAAACTAAGGAGAGACTGATTATAAGTAAGCAGTAAGCAAGCAAGAAATTTCAATTAATTAGAAAGATATTGATATGTACTCTAGCTAGTATATGCATATGTGTGATATAGCTAGTGAAGTGTGTATATAGTTTCTTGCTACTTACGCTTCACAACGAAGGGTGCTCTGGGGCTAGCCTCATTTGATGTCGGCGAGACCAGCGGCAGCGGCTGGTTCCTCCTGCAGTCAGTGCAGGGTCCCTAACACCAAGAAATATCCAACACAAGAAGTAACCAAGGTTAGCTTCCAGCTCTAGCACACTTCAAGATCTCTCAAACGCTTTCCATGCATGGAGTATAGTAGTATAGCAGTACGATGATGATAAAATCATCATTTCCTAACTATTTTCTCAGATCTCCCTGCTTGGGTAGCTACTAGTCAACTCGGAACACAGGCAATGAATGCATCTTTCCACACATAAAAAAAGTAAATAAATAAAAATGCAGGTTTAATTTAGAGAGGCATGATGCCACAGCAGAGCAGCTGCTAGCAGCATATGCTGCCTCAAAAAAAAAAAAGATGAACTGGCCGGCCGCTTTTGCAGCGATGAGGCTTTCCCAGGCCACAGATGGGCAAGAGAGAAATCTTTTGCAATCCAGCTTTGTTTAATCTTGCCTTGCAAACAGTATTTTGAGTGGCTCCATAAAGCCAAGACAGGACAGAGAGCTGAGAGAGCTAGAGAGAGAGAAAGAAGTGAGGAGAGAGAAACCGAACAAAAGAACACCCCACTTATCTATTAGTAGCTAACTACTACTAGTAAAAATGAAGCTCTGCTAACCATATTTCATGAGAAAAAATCCCACTCCATGTGCAATAAATAATTTCTTTAATTATGTGTCTTCCCTTTCTTGCATAAGGAGAAAGATTAATCGCCAGCCTTTCTCTTCGCAAGAAGCTACCCATATGCAGAAAGAGAAAGTAGCTAGAAACAGCAACAATAACTGAAGAAGATCAAGACGACGACGAAGAAGGAGGAGGAAAAAGACCAAGAACTGCAAGGAGATTCAGAGAGAGAGAAAAAAGAATGAAACGCTAGCTTGCTAGAGGACTGACCTGAAACGGGCCCAAGGGGTGATCAGTTGGGGAGAGCGGCTGCACCATCGGCGGCCGCGGGCTGAGGAAGGAGAGGTTGTTGCAGTGGCCGCATTTCACGGTCACGGTGTCCATCAGCCTCTTGCATGGGACTCCAACCTGCAGCTACCCAAAAGACGAAAAATTAATTAATTACATCATGCAATCAAGCCAATACTTTCTTCGTTCATCTCTTTGCATGGCACTGTCCTTAAGGAGAAAAAGTAGTGGAGAACAGCATCTGTGTGGAAGGAATCTAGCTAGCTAGCAAGCAAGTGGGATGCAAAACAGAGAGGGAAAAAAAAAGGAAGAACAGAAGATGCAGTACTACTTGTTTTTTAATGGAAGAACAGAAGATGCAGGTACTACTAAATTGGATTCTTGTCCAGTTTAAAAATGCAGCCTGCAGCTGGTAACAAAGAAAGAAGGGGATAAAATGGGAGGTTGAAAACACCAGACCTAATGGAAGCGAAAGATGGAACATGACACTGCATATATCATGAGAAAACAAGCTGAGTAGAATATTCTACTACAAAGCATCATATCAAGAGCTATGGCCAATGAATTTATCCAAGAGGAAAGAGAGAGCTAGCCAATGAAACACCATGCACGAAGGTAGGAAAACCTATAGACCGCAAAGGCACATCAATCACGTGTCATGAACAATCCCCAGTGGAAGTTTCCACTAGCTTAGCTAGCTCCTCAAGGCACAGAGAGCAAGCAAGAAGCTGGATTTGGTCCCAGCTATCTCTAGCTCTCTCACTGTCCTGAGTGACTAACCATGCCATGATGCACATAAGCAAGCTCGCTAGCCAAAGGATTGGATCAAAGTGAGAGCCTTTCTGCAATCTGCAGCAGTAGGAGATCACGAGACAGAATTAACACTTTGTTCTTTGCTCTCTTGTCTAGCTAAAAGATAACCAAAGAACGAAGGCCATGGTGCAGCAGCAGCAGCAGCAGCATCGGTCGTTCTCTGCGAATGATGCGTTCGCCGTAGCAAGCAGCAAGCCAGCTAGCTAAGCCGCTGCTCCGGTTTCTCGAGGAGTTTACCGCGAGCACGGTGTTGCAGTAGGTGCAGCGCACGTAGCACAGGTGCTCGGACGGCGACACGAGATCCATGCGTTCCTCCCGGCTGCGGCGGAGACGACGACGACGCGCGGCGCCTGCAAGCAAGCTAGCCCTAGCACTGGTAGGAGGCGGAGGAGGAGGAGGAGGAGGAGCAAGTGTGAGCGGTGGTGCGGGGAATCAAGGGCAATAAGAGGAGAAGAAGGCCGGAGGAAGAAGACGGGGAAGGAGGAGAGAGAAAGTGAAGGAGAGAGAGAGGAGTTGGGCACAGCGGAGAGGAAGGATGGGGTAGGGTTTCTATTGTTGCAATAATGGCGGGGTCCCACGCACACATGGACCCCGTACGCACGAGACCAACCACAGCGATCGGGAGAGCAAGCACCAGAAAAGTTTTTTTTTCCCTTTCTTTCTTTCGAGGCAAATGTTGCAAGCAAAGCTAAGATAGCGAGCTGAGATCGATCGTTGGATGGATGAATCAACATACACAGCTCTATCTTGTCAAAAAGAAAAAATAGAATTATTTTTTAAAAATATACAAATGACGTGTAAAAAACGAGAGGATATTTTCTTAACGTGTAGAAAGACTTTTTCATATAACGGTGATCTCATAGGTCTCTCTTTTTCTCTCATCTCTCTTCCGTATGTGTACATGTACACTACACATCGTAATATCATATGCATCTCGAGGCTAAGGGAACAGTATGTTTGCTCCTATAGCTAGCTATTGCATATGAAGTATCTCGGTGCTTACAGTAGCTAGCTAGAGTGGTGTCCATTCGATCCAGTGCGCGAAGCCACAGTAGTACTACATCCATCCAGTTGTGCCTTGTACTGTGCCCTCAAATTGTGAATGGTCCAATTGCTCCCTCTCTTTCTCACTCTAGTACTCTCTCCTACTCGGAAGATAGTACTGATACTGCTTGATATATACTCCTAGCTAGCTACGTACTTCCTTCGTTTCATAAAAAATAAATCTAATATAGAATACGACATCTCCTATTACCATGAATATGAATCTATACAGGATTTAGAAGGTGTTGCATCTCGTACTACATTTGTTTTTTATTTGTTTTTTATGAAACAGAGGGAGTGGTAGGTTCCTAATTAAATATCAAGGTGTTAGTTCAAAGCACCTAAAATAATCTCTACAGCTTATAATTTTTAAAATATTTTTAAAAACTTAAATATCAAGGTGTTTTTTTTCTATGGAACCTTGGTAAAAATATGGAGTCCAGAGGTGTTATTATAATCTCAGGATTAAAAACTTAAATATCAAGGTGTTTTTTTCTGCCTACACCTTGGTAACACCTCTGCGACACCTCCTAGATATTATATGGAGTCCATAGAAACTTAAATATCAAGGTGTTTTTTTCTATGGAGTACCTTCCTTTATAATTTTAGAAAAAACACCGGATCAGTAGCAGAGGCAGTAGAAGGTCGCTGGGACGCGTCGCCATGGTTTTTTTCTAGGGAGGAATGAAACTTTGGAGTGTGTGGTGTGAAATCTTTAGAGAATATCTTCCTTAACTGACATTTGGGTTGTTGAGGAACGTAGTAGTTTCCTCGTCAGTTGTGTTTTGTGACACAACACCTTGTGTATACATATTTTTCTCTTCTTAATATAACACCAACTGGGCTGGCTCGGTTTCAAAAATAACAATTTTCTTATAGATAATTCTTACATATAAATACATGAAAATATACAGTATATGGTTTTTTAAATGAAAATCGCATTAGTAAAATTAATAATAAAAATATTTGTATTTGTATTGATATATCGTGAGCGACTGTTGTACTTTCAATTGTTTTTATGAATGTTATTATAGAAGAAGTAAATGAGGTAAATTATATAGTTGAGTATTGGAAAAGCTCTCGGACATTTACTACATAAACTAATTGATATGCATACGCATATATGGTAACTAATTAACATAATTATTGTCTGTTAATTTTTTTTTAGAAACACAGTACAAACATAAGCGCTCATAACTTACGTACACTCATCCTATAAAGACACACACGCACACCCTACCCCTATGAGCATTTCCGAAAGACTAAGCCGACATATATTGAGATTGACGAAGTCCTCATGGGCGTCTTACTGTCGAGGGATACGTTGCCTACCACTGAAAGAATAATAGCCGTAAATGCGAGCACCCATATCAAATCTAGGATTTGAACCCAGGGGATTGGTTTCATCACGAGAAATCTAACCAATTGTCGTTCGCTTCACAATTGTTGTCTGTTAATTAATTACCCTGTTTGTTTATTTTGTTGGAAACGGCAAGGAAGTCGATGGCGGATCGAGACATTTCACTAGATCGATCATTGGTTGCTGCCAGCTTGTTTGGTCTTGACTAGATCGAGCATGGAGCGTGTGTGTGGCTGCTGTGCCACTTGCATTGGAAGAGGACGTATGTACGATTCATGAGCACTGTACATACGAGAAGTGCATGGGACTGCTTCTTGTACGACGACGCACGTACGCCACGGATGTATTGTGTCCTCGTACGAATTAGAAACATTAAAATCCAACATGATCCTATGCGTGATCGATCGATCGATCGACCGATGTGTGCGATCGATTGATCGATAGCTAGCTCTTTGGATCGATCGATGCATGCATCTCCGGACAAATTAAAAGGGCAAGCTCTGCTGCAGATCGGAGACACATGAACAGAAGCTCGGATGGCGACGCCACGGGGTGTGTGCGAGGAGCGGATCGATCTAACATGTTGTTTGGCTGTTGGTTTCGCCACTGGTGTTTTCAGTTGCGAATAAAACTTCACTTTCTGGTATTGGATTAGAATTTAGAGCTGCTGGTCCAGCTATATTTATGTAAAAAAGGATCTAACTTCTTCATTTGGCTTCTCTTATATATGCAAATAATGAAACAATAATCAAATTAAGCAAGCACAGATATTTTTTAAGGAGATGTGCATGCATGCACATGTTTGTGATTAGGTTTATCATGTTATATTGTAACTATCCCAAGCTTAAAAAGGGTAAAACTAACAGAGGACATTTCAAGCTTTATATCTTGATGCATGGTGCACAAGTATCTATCTGTTGATATCTGCACTAACATTCAGGGCCAAGTGATATATAGCATCTTTTATGTTTCTTGTGCATTGAGAACAAAAGAACAATTCAGATCACTCAGCTAGCAAGCTGGGAAACTAGCAACTGTTGCGTGCCTTATTATGTGCTATATATCTCTAGGCTGAGTTTGTTAGTTAGCTTTCTCAACTCCAAACCGTACGCACGGAAAACGGAACATCCATTAGTGCGTAATTAATTAAGTATTAGTTATTTTTTTTCGAAAATGGATTAATTTGATTTTTTTAAGCAACTTTTGTATAGAAACTTTTTACAAAAAAATACACCGTTTAATAGTTTGAAAAGCGTGCCCGGGAAGAAAAATACTGTGCGGTGTAAGCGCCGAACTCGGCCCTAGTCATTTGACAATATATGTAGTACAACGTACCAATGCTACCTAGCAAACTATGTACAACCTTTTGTCTTTCAATCGATAAGCTGGTCGATTATTGTAGGTCCAGATAACATACTTTGATGATACGGCCGATCGATACCATGTGTTCATTATGCACTTGTGACTAATCGATTATGTTAGTAGGTGAGGTTTTCACATGAGAGTTCAAGTACGTTTAGGCATGCTCCTAGTTTCAGTGAAAAAGTACACGTACGGCTAATTAATGAAAGCTTATCAGTGGCTGCTTTTTAATGATGTTTCTTCGGTGAAAGAATTGAAAATTATAACCGAAAAAGCAACAGTTGGGGATCATTAGGTTTAACTGTTCATGACAAAAACAAGACGAGCAGGGAAGATTTTCTCTCTGAGCAGCAGCTAGCTAGCGGGAAAAAGGCGACGGGCTCGCATGCATATGCGGTCGTACGCTCCCAAAATATAATTATGTGATTGCTAACTATTTCTCCCTGAGCAGGTCGCCAGCATGTCGCAGTTCATTTCTCTCTTACATATGTGGAGACAAAACAGTGCACGCCATGGATTATATATAGCTGTGCATGCCTGCATATATATATATATTCTCACCCTGATATCATTGATTAAATTCACAGTGAAAATGTACTGTCTAATTAATTACTACCAGCAGTAATTTTATTTTCAAGCTGAACACAATTAATTACTCCCGCGTCCAAAAATATACTAGCTTTTTCAGCGTTTAAATTTTGTCCCAAATTATTGCCACTTCTCCTTACTCCCTCATTACAACCATTTTTTAAAAATTTTGATCTACTTACTTACTAATATCAACTAATTATAATAACCATCTTCCATTTAAATTTTGTCTTAATATTCGTGAAAAAACAGTAAATATTTATATTTTAGGACGAGAGAGTACATGTACAGCTTTACAAGAATTAAACCCATGATTTGCTAATGATGTGCCCCCTAAGGATGATAGAGCTACTGACTAGCAAGGCTGCATTATTGTGTACCATGCGTGAGTCAACGTGAAAGTCAACATGGGAAATATATATAATTATATATAGTAATGTTGATCCCCTTGATTGGGCCGGGCATGCACACAGAGCAGAGAGAGATAACTAGCATGCGGCGGCAGCAAGCTTGCTGTTAAGAATATCAGTTGTGAAAACACAAAACTGCATGCACTAAGCTCGGACACACTTGGGAGAGTATCATGCATGTAGTATTTCTGCCGACATATGATATGGAAGCAAAGTTTGATTCCTGCGACCGATCGATCGATATGGCATATGATATGGAAAGTAGTTTATTATCTCGCTCGCTCGATCTTCGGTCGGTCGGTCGGTCGGTCGATAGAGTAGTAGTTTCTGTACATGTGCCGCCGGCGCTGTGTTGGCATGCATATGATAGAGAGATCGATGAGCTTAAGGAGAGCATGCATGGGCCGCAGCTTGCACACGGATCTGTTTGCATGAGAGCAACGCTAGTAGCTCGCTCTCGCTAGCGATGGGTTGTGTTACAACGCAGCATAGCAGCTGGGGCCATCCATGGATGCAAGCATGCATGCCAACATATTAACAATTAGATCTCTGTAGTATAAATAGTAGCTGATTTCCCTCATCAAAGGCATGCACAGCACACATGCTCGCTGCTCGCGCCGCATGCATGCAGCTAGCGACATTTCAAAGCTTGATCGATCGAGATCGAGATCTCATCATCCATGTGTGCCAAGCTCGGCCGGCCGCGCGCGCGGGCCATGCATGCATGCGTTGCCACTTTGGCCGCCAGTTTGATCGAAATAATCAAGATGGATGAAGAGAGAGAGAGACAGACACATCACAGGATTGACGACGACGACGACTGACTGACTACTGCGCTCTGCGCGCACACGGGAGCACGAGCACGAATCTGATCGGAACGACGCGCGCATGGGGGGTGATCAGCGAGCGAGCGCAGCGGCGCCATTCATGAGGCAAAAGCTTGAGGCGGATGGCGACACCGGGAGCGCGACGGACGGACGGACGGACGGACGGCCACCACCACCGTGACCTGCTCCTCTTCCGGCCGATCGATCGATCCCCACGCTCGCTGCTGGCTAAGCTAGCTCCAGTGTTTGCGTGTGTACGTACCCTAGCTAGCTAGCCACCTGCGCTGCTGCAGGCCGCCCAGGCGGTGAATACGCATGGTGCCTGCGCACCAATCAGCTCCCGCCGACCCGGTCCCACATGTTTGACACACAGTCAGACACACATATAGGTTCTATTTGGAGGAGCTTTGGCAGCTGCAGCTTTTTCTAAAATCTCTAAACAAACAATTCAGATTTTCATCCAAATTCTGAGAAACTATAGTTGTAGAATTCAGAAAATAAACTAGAAGTCAGAAGTTAGGTTTTTCAGCTTCTTCAGCTTCTCACCAGCTACTGCTGCTTCTCAGAATCTTAAATTCCCCGTGAGTGAGAGATATGATGGTGCGATATCTGCGCGTGCGAAGAGAGAATAAATTATTGCTGTGAAGAAGTGTACGTAGATCCAGGGGCGAATCAACATACAACATATAAGGTATGTGACGCACAGGACACAGGGTGAAGTTTGATAGCTCATATTAGCATGTAAATAGGGTATTATAACAATGATTAAAGATACAGGACATCCGGTAATTTTTGTTCTAGATTCATCCATGCGTAGATCGAGAGATATATACTAGCCGACACTTGTTTGGATCGATCGAGTACGTACATACATACGCGCGTATACACTGAGATTTTCACGGCGCGTGAACGCTGCGGCGATACGCACACATTTAGTAAGCAAGCAAGGTCGCTGTCCGGTGGAGGTTGGCGACCAACAAGCTAGCTACCGACGACGACGACTGCGACCGCGCGCGGCTTTGTGTTTGTGTGGGTGGTGATGTGACGAATCCTCAGTTTCCTTTCCAGGAAAAAGCGCCCCACCCCAACTCTGCCCCCTCTCCCACCCCCCAGCTTACTCCCCGGCGCAACGAGCCCCTGCAGCCTCTGCTCCCTGCCTCGCTCTCCCCGTCCATGGCTAGCTCCGGCGAGATTTTCTCACACCGCGGCTCCTCTACCACAGAACCCGTTAAAATATTTGTGAGGTTCTGTCAGTGTCGGTTAGACAAAAACCGACTTTCCGAACCTCCAGCTGATCAGTATTTTCTCTATCTCCTAGAATAAATATATCTTATATTAGATTTGTTTATTTTAGGACGACGGATGGAGTACTGATCTGCACCTAAGCCAAGAAAATTAACAAAACAATTAAGCCAGTACTGTTATTGCATGTGTGGTGAAAAGAGATAGTATATGTGCAGTAGTAGTGCGTGTGGTGGTAGTAGGAAGATTCTAGGATATCTTGTCACCTCAAGCGCCACCTTTGGTTGGTTGGGCGCTAGGTCTAGCCAGCTACGTCGTACCTAGCTACACCTCGCGCTCGATCGATCCATCGCTGCTGTAGCTAAGCTATCGATCGAGCATGCCCGGACGGCTCGATCGAACAAGCATGCAGCTAGTTGCAGGGGCATGTTTTTTTCAGCGGGATGCGTGTACCCATCTGGAGCACACTGTACATGTGGCGTCTGCCTCTTCTCCATTGCCATGCCATGCCCTAGCTAAGCTATTGCAAGAGCTCGATTGATCGATACTACTATGCTAGTAGAGATCGCAGCTACCAGTATAGCTATTACCGCTGCTGCTGCTGCTTGCATTGCTGATCGATGCTGCTGGTAGTACAGGGGAAATTTAATAGCAGTAGTTCAACTGTGGCGCATATTGCTTGTCAGCTGCATGTGTCAAGCGCATGTAGTCCATCGATTTGGATGCTGCTGCTGCGGTGGCTCTGTGGCTGTGTGGTGGCTAGCTAGCTGACAACCAAGCGGGGACAAAACGAGCTCATCGATCGATCGATAGCTACGGATGAACACGGCGCCCTAGCTAGCTAGCAGCAGCTGGACGTTTTGGCTAATTCAATTCGCAGAGATCACGGCCGGTGCTAACACAACCATCGATCGATCTCACTGGTCTTAGCAATGATCGCAACGCTTCAGTGTCAGCTGCAAAAACAAAAATACTATTCGATCATATCATATCACTGGTATGTATATATATATCGATTATATATACATCAAGAGGGATAGCTTAATTTGGGCTGGCTGCTTGGAATCTTGGCATCTCAGAGGAGGCATGCATATATATACGGTCCGGGATGCTTGCTGTTACTGCAAGTTGCTAGGCATGCAGCAGCCGATTGCTGTTTGTTTGCTTCCAACACGTAGCTAGGTTAGAAGAGAGACCCTGTTTAACCAGAGCGGCTAATCGAGCACAATTGTGTGCGTGGTACCCACACAAAGTTAATGCCGAACAACCATCCTGTTTCAATCCAAACGAAATAGCGTACTCTTTTGCAATATATGCACGGCTCGTCGATGACTCCCTCTCCAAATCTTCCAGATTTATGTTGACCAGACATTTCTGTACTGGCAATGAGAGGAAGAAATTGAAGCAATGATTTTCCTTATGGTGGCCAGCTATTTAATTACCAAAGAATAATGGGACAGCATTCATGGCAAGCTAGGACTTCATTCAACTCAGATGCTAGCTCTGGATCATGGTCAGCCTCTCCACAAGCTTATCAATTCCATTCTGGTATTGGACAGAATGACTGGTATTTACCGTTCTCACCACGTTCCGGCGGGCCAAATACCTTTCAATTACAGGTGTTCCAGTCGAATTCCGGATAGTATATTGACCGGAATTTGATATATCGCCTGTTTTGGTACCGTTCCAAGCATGATTGATCATTAATTTGGCTTAGTCGATTCTTAATTGAGCTATGTTTTATTATAAACTCGTTTATGTATGTCATATTTTCTCTCATTAGTACGATTTTAAATATAATTACATCTGAAATTTTTATGGAATAGTATTGTATAATAGCATATTCATATTGTTTTATTAGTCCCAAATGGTGTACCGTTATCGCCCGGCATATGAACATTGAGTCATACCAAAATGGCTCTGCCATTGGATGACAAAGCCTCCATTACACAAGCTACTACCTCCGGTCATAAATATTTTATGTGCGATTGACTTTGTCAAAAAGTTTAATCATTTGTCTTATTAAAATATTGTATAAATATCATTTATTTTTTGACTTATTTATGATTAAAGGTACTTGGATCATGGCATATAATTTTTTCATATATGTTCTAAAGTTTAATTTTAATAAAATGAATAATCAAAGTCAAATGCGTCAGATATTTTATTACCGGATGGAGTACTATACTAGCTAGCTAGACACGTACTGGCAAGTTATTTATCTACGAATGCTTGGTTTTAGTACATATATGAGGTTTTAATTGACAGCAGGATATCCCAAAAGGCTAATAAGTTGGGGCAATCAATTGTGACAATGCTCTCTTTGTAAAGCAGTACTGTTTGATTTGAACAATAAGACTAGTAATTTAAAAATTAATTTTCTTGTCGATTTTCAATTCGTATATATAGACGACATGTATACATCCATGCAATTCCCTATCACCATGGTGGTTGTTGCCAGGACAGGTGCACTGTTATACCTTTTTAACGAAATAGTAGTAGTAGTTCATGCATAAATGCATTAATACGGGGTCGTTCACATGCGTGTTTTCTGTTCAACATTGCATGTATAATTCTATGTTCATAATGTAAGAGGAAGAAAAATATGAACACACATTTTCCTAATAGTTTGTTACTCCCATCCATCCACAAATATAAGCATTTTAAGAGACATTAACACAGTCTCTATGTTTGACCAATAGTAATACCTATGAGAAAATAAAATATTTTAAATAGAAAGAATTGCATATAATGAGAGTTTGTATCACAACAAATTTAGTAACATCATTCTTACGCCATCAATCTTTATAATTGTTTTTTTCTATTGACAATCAAATTAAGTTTTAAAAAGAAAGGTTGACTCATTAACACTATTACAAACGTGATCATATTATATATTTGTGGACATAGGGAGTAGAGTAAAAAAAACACACAATCACATATTCACAAGGAATATTATTTTAAGTGGTTTTCAATTACTTGGGTTATATTGCTTCTCATTAGAAAGAATGACCCGTTAGTTCCTATATATATGCAATATTTTTTAACATTGATTTTTTTTGTAGGTAATTAATACTCACTTCTTCCTTTTGGACAGGAGGGCGCAGCCCCTTTATGTGCTCTCATGCATGCAATCACTGTCTATAGCATGCCATGTTAAGGTGGTATGCATGATAGTTAATGATCGAAGTGGGAGATGATATGGTGGCAGTGTATCTCATACTACAAAACAAGCAAGTTGAGACATAAATGAGAACTTGTGAGATGTAAAGGTGTATTGTGTTTGAAACCACACTTGTATAAACAATAGGTTGGAATTATGTTTTTAGACATCAATTTATTGCTAGCCACTTTTCTAGTACTTAATTTAGAAAAGAAATATGGCCACTATGTATTGACTTGCTTAATTATGAAGGTAAGATCATTTTTGGTTGGATATATGTACATATACTTTCTCTTGTGCTTGCCACGCGGTGTGGCGCAAATTAATTTTGTTCACAACAAGTATAGCAAATTTTACAAGAGTTTGCGATTAATTAGGATGTGTGGGGACATGATCAATAAGCAAGAAAAGAATAGCTTGCCACGATCGAGTACTGTCGCAATATATAAAGTAAACATCGGTAATATATGGTCAATCTTCCCTAGCTACAACAAATGTGTGGCAAGTTCAAATCCAACCAATTGCCCCTTAATTAAATCGTTGAAAACAGATTTCGTTTTTATTCTTGAGTTGAACTGTCAAATGTAAGGGAGGCCCCCTTATACAAATTTAACATGCTTTTTTTTGTTTTAAGGACATTCATGTTGGCATACACTGTAGCAAATTAAAGATTTTGTTTTGAGGTTTTTCCATGTGGTCATGTTCATCTATAGGACATCATTTGTATGCTTCTCCTTGATTCTTGTCGAGCCAAAGTAGTGAACATAAAAAATATGCATTAAATAGGAATATATGGTGGATAAATGCGCATGCTTTCCAAGCTCTTAAACGATATGATTTTTTTAAAAAAATTTAAATGAATTTCTTATAAAACTATTTTAAATTTATTTTTAACTTTATAATATATTTTATTAACTTGACTGTAGAATAATTATCACAAATCACTCGACTATTTTAACCATTTCAGCTATGCCGCCATTCAGATATTCGGTCTCATATAGTGACGGCTTCGTGAAGAAATACTTGTTAAGGTCGTCGGATCAAGCTGCATATAATGGTTCTGCCCAATATCTCACGTACGTATTTCTCCGATCGAGATGCATTCAAGAAAGAAATGTTGTTTAGATCGACATCGTCGTTGAATCACAAGCTAAGAGGATATCAGATCAATAATTAATTTTCACCTTGGGGGGTCGAAGATACTAACTAATACTCGAATGAAGCCTAACAACGTACAGGATGACGACCGGAAGATATATTCCCATTCCCCGACGGCTAGCTTAATCATCGCACCACCTTGAAGCCACGCGATTGGCGTTTATATATTTCTAAGATTGCTACGGAATTTGCACATCCCTCGAATGTTGTACCAAAATAAGTTCAGTTTTTACTCATCCCACGTAAACCGATATAAAACCAAAATTACAAAAATAACTTCACTTTATCATATCCATTTGTAATTATTTTTTATCTACTTTCAATATTTTTATTCATTATTTTTATAAATTTCTATGAATGATTGTTTAAAATAAATTTATTTTAGGATAAACGAAAGAAAGCTAAAATAAACTTATTCTGACACAGAAGAATTACTACTAGTATACTTCAGTAATACTACAGTAGCCATCCGGTACGTACAATTCTCCTTGACTTTGACATTTACTTGCCCCGGAGACACGCACACATGCATGTAGGCGCGCACACACGCGCAATGATGGTGCAATGAGACACGTCGGTACGAACGAGCCGCGAGGGCCCCACTTTGCACAGGACTGAAATACTCCCGTTTCGGCTCTCGGTCGCCTCATCACCCTCCTGCCTGCATGGCTGAACAATACCGATCATGGCATTATACTGGCCAGCCTGATCCACTTACAAATGCATGCCGAGTATAAAGTAGCCGTAGTAACAGCAATTGCACTTTAGTTGTGTCGATCCTTACAGACATGCCCCCACACAAGCACGTATATGTACACATACTGATCGATCTGCCTCCACTGAGATGCATGAGAAGAAGTTACTACGACCAGCTGGATGAGTTTAGTAAGCTAGATGCTCACCTACTAGCTAGCAAGCTAGCCACAAACACTTATAGCTAGCTACGACTGGCTATGGCCGTTTGCTTAAAATAACAAAGGAGAGGGAGGAAGGCGTCGGGCGTAGAGGCAGACATGGGATGGTGTATGTTCGGAGTAGTACGTACGTACTTCCACGCATAGAGACAGCGTAGAGTGGATAGGTAGCAGACGATGGATCATGGAGCGAGCGAGGTGGCCTTTAACGGATTTGTGCACAATCATTAGAAACGAGGGAGCACTCACTCCGTGCTATTCCGGGTAAAAGGCTACTCCTGCTACTAGTAGTAGTACTACCAGCTCGACGCGACGCATCCTGCAGCCATCTGCCGCCCAGCCGGCCGTCAGTCAGTCGCCGGCCGGTCAGTCTCAGTCTCAGCTAGTACAGGTCATTCGCCGGTTATAGTACTAGTAGCGCGGTCGCACGCGATCACTGGACGCGCGGATACGTAGCCTTTCGCGGATCCCCGAGCGCTGGCTTACGGCCGCCGCGAGCGAGCGAGCGAGCGGCCACCACGCACGCCACGCGCGGCAGCGAGCGCGTGCGGGTGTGTGCATGCATGAGTTGTCGGTCCATGTGTCGTGCCATGCATGCGCCGCTGCCGCGCGCACCACCACCACAACCACCACCGGGCTAGTTTCCGGCCGCGGGCGCGCGGGGTGGGGAGTCGGGCCGGTTTGACCGGGGGCGCACCAGGGTTCAGACCAGACGAGCCTGGGCCTCGTCGTCGCTCGCTCGCACGGTTGATTTGCTTGCTGCTCCACCGGAGATCGAGAGGCAGGCAGGCATTGTTGTGCTTGATGATTGGCTGCATGCCCTAGCTAAACTAGTGGAGCTAGCTGTAAGTTGGCTGACTGTAGTACTTGTTCAGAGCGCTAACGCTGCAGGACGATTTTGATTAATTGATGTACACGCTTGATGGGATTTGAGGAACCAGAGACTACTAACCATGCATAACATATGGATATATTAGAAAAATGAGAAATTAAATATACACCGCCCATGCATGCAAGTCAGGACTGGATCAAGGGACACAGGCGGCTGGCCTGGGGTCCCTACCAACAACACACTCGCCCGGGCGCTAAATCGATGGTCATCGCAGTAGTGGGCACGGCACGCATGACTAGGTTTCGCGCTATTTCCACGACATGGGCAGCGCTGCCCGACTGCCGGCCGGCCGGCCGGCAGCTGGCTGTGCTGGTCCTAGCGGCCGGCCGGCCAAACTCGACCTAGCTAGCTAGCTCCCCTCCTCGCCGATCTAATCTCTTTCTTTAATCAGCGCATGCAAGCCTCTGCACGTACGTGTGGCTCGAGATATATCGAGCTACAGGCTTACGCGCGACGAATCACATGCCTGCGCCGCCTGACGAATCGTCCGGCCGCCTCCCGGTCCGCCCGCGACTCCGCTCCGCGCCGCGCCGCGACGGGCGCATGGCCGTGCGATGCGAATGCATGCGCAACACGAGCTAGCGAACGTACTCCCGCACGGCCGGTGAGCGATCAGGGGCTCCGGTCCATTGATGATGAGGGATTGAGGTTGATTACAATCTGGTTGGCCGGCGTCTCATCTGCTGAGGTTTCGCTTGCTGCAGGTCCATCACGAACTCGATCGATTGATCATCACAGATTCACTTGCACAGTAGTTAGTGGAACCCACCTGGCTGCATTATATATATTCCTGCCCGTACGAAAACGAAAATAAGTGTACGTAAATACCCCTTGATTCTACCGAAAGAACAGTTTTTGTAGATTCCGATTTCATGTGCAGGGTGCATGCAAGGGTTGGTTGCAATGGGATGGTTCCATTATCTAAAATGAAGAATATTTCTCACCAAAAGATCAGTCGAATAATACCACCCACTGGTAAACGACGGGATGCTTCTTCATGAAGCTCACTATTTGAATGTATTGAACATCACAACCAATGTGAAAGATAACGACAAAGTTTGAACGAGCTACTTGGGATAAGGGCTCATTCAAGCAATGAAAAGAATCGTGCACGCATCTAATTAAGAAGGGTAAGCAATTAATAATCTGAGCTAGAGCTTGGGACAGATTTATAATATACCGAGGCCTTGTTTAGTTCCCAAGTTTTTTTTCAAACTTTCAACTTTTTCATCACATCAACTTATCATACACACATAACTTTTCAATCACATCATTCCAATTTTACAACCAAACTTCTAAAAACAACCTAACTAAACTCATCCCGAATGGAGGCCTTGGCCCATAGTCAATTTTACACCGATCTAGTGGGGGCAAAGACGTCCTTGTTGATTTTTACTTTCTTATTCTATCACTCTCGTCCCCACTCACTCATTTTACTTCCTGCGGCCGCCCCTGCTATGAGTTCAATCCAGCATGGAATTATCTCTTTTACTTTAAATTGCTACGGCAATAAAATATCTATTAAGCGTGTGCTGTGTATGATGGTTATATCCAACTCTAGGCCTTAGGCGCCTTACGGCTAGGCTGATTGCCGTGGGAGCTGCCCATGCATGGTGGGAATTCTGTTGTGGGCATAATCACATTTATTTTGGATATATTGTTTAGAGTCGACAAGGCCCATATACGGTGCTTGGTAACAATCACAAATTAAAGGTTAGGAAAGCTCTTTTGAGAGGAGGTTGGGACTCGTGCCAATATTCATATCTCTATAATTAGTTTGTTGTAGAACAAATTAAATATTGGAGCCAAAACTAGCTTGTATCTTCAATTTGAATTATCCAACGCACCTACTCCCTCATTCTCATATCTGATAAGGCGGACACACAATTTAAGATTCAATTATTTTTAATATAGAGTATTTGACTAATAATTAGTCTAACATAAATTAAATTTTATTTGATAAAAATAGTATCATTAGATTGACATTTGAATGTACTCATATGATCACTAGTACAGAAACTATCATAGATGCCGGTTGGAAAACCGGTACCTATTGGTCGGCACCAATACAGCCAACCGACACCTATGTAGAAAATAGAACCGGCACCTTTACCTTTGCTCGAGCCAAAAAAAAGAGAGCCAGCTCAAATCGAGCCGAACTCATCACCCCTGCCGCCGTCGTCGCATGGGGAGGACTACGCGGTCGCCGCCGCCGCCGAGGAGCGCCACCTCTCCTCCCGCTAGATCTGGCGGAGGGGAGGGCGCGGGCACCGTCGCCGCCATAACCAGAGGCCGCCGCGGCCTCCCATCCCGCCGCCCCCTCCCACCGGATCTGGCGAAGGGGAGGGCACGGGAGCCGTCGCCACCATCACCGGAGGCCGCCACGACCTCCCATCCCGCCGCCTCCCCTCCCACCGTTGCCGCCTCCACTGCAGACGCCGCCGCTGCCGCTTTCGTTAGGCCGTCGCTCGGCCGGATCCGAGAGAGAGACATAGAGAGGCGAGAGAGAGAGAGAGAGAGAGAGGCGGAGAGAAAAGAGGTGAGTGAGAGAGAGATAAATCGAGAAGGGACGGGAGTACGTTAATATGTCAATCCGTCGGGGTCCCTCTCCACACAAGGTCGCCGTCGGCCGCCAGCCGCCGAGTCCCTCTCTGCGCCGAGGTTGCCGCCAGGGTCCCGAGCTCCACGTGACCAAACCTGTGCGCTGACGGAGAGGGAGAGTCGCTCGTGGGGAGGCCGACGGAGAGGGAGAATCGCTCGTGAGGAGGCCGCCCGTCGCAAGCGACGCTACTCGCCAGCTGGGATGGGAAGGCGGCAGAGGAGGCGAGGGGAAGGGGGAGGGAAGGGCGCGGCAGAGGAGAAGGCGAGGGGGGAGGGCCCCGGGGAGNGCCGGAGGGAGAGGGGGAGGGAAGGGCGGTGGAGGAGGAGGCGAGGAGGAGGGGGAGGGGAGGGCGCGATGGAGGGAAGGAAGCTAGGGGAGGGCGCGGTGGAGGAGGAGATCAGGCGCGGTGCGATGTGGATAAGGATCGAGTGGATATAGGTGGCCGGCTCGGCTCGCCTGTGTCGATCGGCTCGGTTTGGTATAGGTGCCGGTTTTTTTAAAAAACCGACACCTATAATATATTATAAGTGCCGGTTTTTTAAAAAAACCAACACCTATATTATTGGTATCGGTTTTAACTAATGAACCGGCACTTATATTCTTTAAATGTGTCGATTCTTTATTTTTTTCATCGTGCGGAGGTGGGAAAAGGTTTATAGGTGCCGGTTTTAAATGAACCGACACCTATAAAGCCGGTCTCTATGAGGGTTTTTGTAGTAGTGGATTATGATTTTGTTGCTACAAATATTGTAGTATGTGAGAAATTAAAAATCCAAGATTAGTTTAAACCATAATAAGTCTAACCACACCTTCATACAATTGATCCACCCCACATATTTTTGTGACCCAGTAGTTCTATTGATATTTCAACAATATATATATATATATAAAATCTATATATGCAAGATTACCTGGCTCACACAGGGATTTAGTTCTAGCTCTACAAACGGTGTTACATTAACCATTCACTTGCAAAATAGAATATATGCATCTAGAATTTCCTAATATTCAAGGAATGTTACAATTGTTTTAAGGGAAATACAATTTTACTTTGGATCACTTAATTTGGTTGCGGACTTGCAGTGCCAAGTGGTACTCCCTCCTTCTCAAAATATAAGTATTTATAAGATTTAAAATTTATCTCAAAATATAATCACCTCTAGAAGTAGTACTCCCCCACCAACCACTTCTTATTAACTAAATTTCGTTAAATTTTGCTCTCAATTACTCTCCCACAACTTTCAAAACAACCTCATTTAATGTGAGGTATTGGGGTTGTTTGGTAGGTCAAAACTGCTGTGTGCAATACTATTTGTGCTCGCTGCAACGCAATAACAAATCAAGTAGCCGAACAACCTCATTATAGTTTTTAATTAATTCCCTTCATCTTAATGTCTTATAGAGTAAAAAATATAGAAGTGATTATATTTTGAGATAAAAAGTGTAACTTTAGCGCGCGCGCGCACATACATATATATATATAATGGGACAGATGAAGACGAAGATCGTTTTCCTTAATTTAATTTCGTCCTCGCAAAAACAAATAAATAAAGGAAGGACTTAATCAAATCCCATATGAGACTTCGACGATGGCAAATAAATTCCTGGTTTCCCTCAGATTTTGCATGTCTAAAATGGGATTAATAACAAGATGGAGATCCCGGTGGAGATGCGGACGCACGGAAAGAGTCACAAGTAGGACATGACGGGGGAAAGTTTCATATATGGTCCCTGCTGTACAACCTGATCAGGTGATGTTATCTTTTTTGTTATTGGATTTGACAGCATTAATACGTACCAGAAAGATGCAGTTGTACTACTTGAAGGGAGCAGTAGGATCTCACCCCCCAACAAAAAGGAAAAAAAACGGAGCCACCTGTGAATGATGGGATAAGAGAGATACGGAGAAGTAGTACGTAGGCCAGCCCTGTGATTTTTAGTTTGAACCACTGCACTCTTTCGTTCTACACATGTTTTTTCTTATCTTTGTTTGCAGCCCTAGAAACTTTCTTTCCCCTAATTAACTATACCTCCTCAAAGATAGAGTACTCTTGTTGTATATCCTCCCGAATGTATATGAATATAATTAAGGTGCATATGTCATATGTGGCTTGTATGTGGGCATGTCATTCGCGTAGTCTTTTTCTAAAACACTTTCCTGTAATCAAAATGGATATGCTAATTGCCACTTGCCCGCATGGGATGTCGACCAAAAGCTTGTCATTATTCCGCAGATTGGTTCGCTGGCCCCAACTTTACACCTGGAACAGTAGTGATGTCGTACTTGTGGGGTTAAAAGGTATTTACTACTTTAGTAAATTGATCAGTCCAATTCCAGTGAAATGTTTTTTTAACACCGCACGCCCAGTGTATTTTTACATACAGTTACTAAAATCTGTTAGTTAAAACCAACATTTCATTTATTTACTACTCCCTTCGTCCTGCACGTTTTATTGTTTCTTTAATAAAAGTAGAAAACATGTCTGCATTGTTTTATTGTTTCTTTAATAAAAATAACTTTTCATAGTTTATGAGCTTGTTTAGTTTGTTGCCAAAATTTGACAACACCAGAGTTTGGCACACTTTGGCATTACCATTTTTTGGCAATGTTGGATGTGCTTGGTTTGCCATCTTTTTAAATTTTGGTAGTGTTTATATTATAAAAAACTTTTAAAAATACCAAAATTTGGTAGGGTGATATTGGCAAAAATATGTTTGACTTTTTACCTTATCATACTTTGGTAAAAACAATAGTAGGGTCAAAAGTGGTAGCAAACTGGACGAGCCCTGTGACTTTATGTATATAGGATCATACCATAAAACTTCAGAACTTAGGACTCTTTTAGTATTACATATAGATCAAAGACGCACATGCATGTATACACACACATCACTAAGCACGCCCTTTTAACTTAGGGGACGATATATGATGTTTGTGTTGGACTCCAATAAGATTAGGAACAAAATTAGCTTATATGCGCATAAAATGAAAGGGAAATTATGTAGATTAATTATGGTGTTTTGTTGGATCTTCATGCCCATAAAATAGCTACTTTTTTAACTAAAATATAATCGACACACCTGTGTTATATAGATCATCAAGGCATTTAACATGATTAAAATTTGTAGATAGTATTCCTGAACATGGAAATAATTGATACAAATACAACTTCAGATGTGGCATGCAGGAAATATATAATACTAGTATATATATACGCACGCATGCTAAATATAAGGGGTCAGTCATATAAT
>BDMV01000003.1:11615038-11655231 GCA_008326285.1 Oryza officinalis | reverse complement strand
ATGCATATATATGTGAACTTTTTAAAAGAAGAAATTCTTCACTGTGCTCTCATTACATGCACTTACACGAGGACCACCATGGCCCGTATGTCAGTGAGCAAGTAATTAAGAGATTTAACTAGAGCTGATATATATAATTTACGAGGAAAAACCAAATTAAAGGATCAGAGAACACAGAAAATAACTGCAGGCCCTGCAGCCTGGCCGGCCGGCTGCAAATATGCAACTTGCAAGAGGCCCACAACCGATGCAAATGCATGTAGCAAATGTGTGTATAAATCTCAGTCACCCACTGGTACGTGCTGGCCTTAATAATGCTATGATGCATCACACATCGGGTCGAAAGTACATAGGTCCCCCTGCAGCCCCTGCAAGTTTTTATTTTTTTTACTTTTCTAACTTGCTCAATTTTCTACATCTCCTACTTTCCTACTACGTACGTAGTACTGATTGTTCGATCGATCAGTTCTCTGCAGCTGGCCGATGAAACGAGCTGATGAGCAGAGATGTGTGTGCGTGCATCGAGCAAGCTAGCGGCATCGATAGCGGCATCGATCGATTAGGACCACAAATAATTATCCGATCTCTGCAAATACGAACTAAGGACAGTCCAATCCTCGTAGGGTCGCACAGGGGCAGTGCTTGTCCCAGATTAGCATTGGCACCTGATCAATGTCCATGTCAGTTAGACGCTTACATCTTCAGAAATTTTCCTCTCTTTTCATTGCGAGATCTATGAGTGCAGCAGTGCCCTCTTTTTCTGATCGATCAGGCCCACTGATCACACATTCACACTAGCTCTCGACCGGCCAGCTCCCACATGGAAACTAAGGCATCAGCAGGGTTAATTCTGGAGTTATGCATTTGCTAGCTTGGCTTAGCATGCAACCGTTCAACTGAGAAATCATCAGATGTGCGTATATGTGTGCGTGGGACAAAGCCAACGGCAAAGCGTCACTTCTCAGGACAATCTGGGCAGAAGGGCACCACGTACTGCTCGAATTTTGGAACAACGTACAGTTATCGACTGACGAGACCAACGTCGACCGAATAACCAGGAATCATGTGATGAGTTTGGGGTCATGAGAGATCCATGTATATATATTGGATGTTCTGAAGAAGTTCATCATTATGTTGGAGCTAATATACGTACGGAGTATCAAACAAAATTGCTGAATGGAGATGTTGTGAGTGCTGGCACAAAACTAGCTAGTATGTGTCGTCGATTTCCCTTTACTTGCACGGAGCAGAAATCAAGCTAGCTGGCTAGCACAAGGAAGCTAGTATACATCCTGACAGTTCTCTGGCTTCTCTCCTACAAATAAACCAGTCAAATAAAGTAGACCCATTAGATTTTTGTCATTGGAAATAGTTTCTCCATTTGTCCTTAGCCCTTGCCCCATAGGAAAAAAAAGATTCATGCGTGTCCCTGAGATTGCGTGTGCGTGTTAACGGCGAAATTTGATAATTTTCGTTAGTCAAGACGGGGTCAAAGATGAAATTCACATCGTAATTATGGAAGATTCGGCTGGCAAGTTTGTCCGGATTTAATCAAGCTTCCGTAGGAAGGAAGGTAGAGAGCAAAGGTTCGAGCAAGAATCCTTATTGTTATAGGTTTTTACACAAAGGGTCACACACTGCAGGAATGTTCTTCGAAGTTCTACTATGAGGTTTGTGAAAGTGAGGACCACGTAGGTTCTCGTTGTCCAATTTTTAGATCAAATAATAAACCTTCAGCTGAACTTTGTGGTTATGCAGTGGATGGTTTGGGTTTTTTTTCATATCCCTCTTTCAGCTGGTAAGAAGTTAAAGCATGAGCTTAAGGCGGCTTTGGTCAAAGTGACTGGAGGGCAGTTGTCAGTGAATTCTGTCATATCTGAGTTGGAGAGGTTAATTCCAGGTAAATGGAAATGGGAGGTTCATGACAATGATGACAATACTTTTCACGCTATTTTTCCTTTTGCTGCTGAATTAAAACACATGGTGGAATAGGGTCCTGTGCATACTAAGTTTGGTGAGACTAAAATGCAGATAGCGAAAAGGGGGGTTGGCAATGAGGTTAAATATGTGATTCCAAAGGTTTGGGTTTAGTGCAAAAGGTTACCTTCTGAGCTAAGGGAATACTTAATCATTTGGGTTGTTGGTTCTATTTTAGGCATTACTAAAATGGTTGGTATGCATTTTACTAGAAGGTATGATATAGCTCGTTTATAAGTTTTTGGTGCTTGATCCATCTTTAATTCCTGATGTGGTTGATGTGGTTATTGGTGATTATTTGTATGAGTTGTCTTTTAGAGTAGAGTCTGAAAATGGGCCTGATGAGCCTGAGCCCATGGATATGGAAAGGAATGAATATGGGAGTAAGATGCAAGGTTTGGGTAAGGAATCAAATTTTGCTAAACCTGCCAAAGGTGCTAACATGGATGCTAATGGCCAATGTAGTGAGAAGGGTGCTACTTCTTTGCCTTCTACCCAGACTATGTTGGTTCTGTGTCAGATGGCTTGACTATGTTTGACGAAGAATTTGATGGTTTAGTGGAGGATGCTTCTATGGTGGAGTCAGTTCGATCACATGACAGTTTAGTGGAGAAGTTATCTGCTGTTTCAGAGGTGTTACTATCTCCATCTAGGAAGAGTAAAAGGAGGGTGAGTGACAGTGATCAGCATGTTTTAGAGAGGGCGGAGAAGTTAGAGGCTGATAGGAACCTGGAAAACCACAAGGCCAAAGGTAATTTGCAAGATAATGTTTCATTTTTACAATTTTCTAATATGAAATTTCTGCTTCTCTTGAAAACCTTGGGGTAATAGCTACAAATAGTGTTATTAATTTAGATAATTCTATTAATGACTTAAGGAGTGTGGAAAAATCTAGATTAAAGGATCGTATAAGTTTGCATAATAATCAGAGTTCTAATGTAAATTTGAAAGTGATTTAATAGAAGTTAATTTAGAAGATAATTTTTTACTACAACAATTATTTAGTGATACTATGGAGGAGGTGATAGATACTAGTGGTGATTATGATAATAATCCACAAACCACTTCGAATTCTATGTTATCTTCTCTGAATAAAAAGAAGATGGGTAAAAAAGTGAAAGGAAAGAAAGTGCTTATAAAGTAGTTTTTATGAAAAGAGTCTTTTGCAATTGTGATGGGTTTAAAGACCCAAAAAAACATAAGTTTATTTTTGATCTTACTAAGGAACATCAACTTGATTTTATTGCATTATCTAAGACTATTAGAAAATATTTTACTTCTGCTACCCTTAAAAATCTTTTTGCCGGTAAAGATTTTTTGTGGCATTGCAAACCTCCTAGAGGGAGGTCTGGTGATATGTTACTAGGAATAAATTTACAAAATGCTGATATTGGTTTAATAGATGAGGGTGATTTTTATATAAAGTTTCACTTATGTAACAAAGTAGACAATTTTAAATGGGCTTTAGTGTAGGTTTATAGGCCGGCTCAAAATGAGTTTAAGGATCAGTTTCTTGCTGAATTAGTGAGTTTGTATAGTCATAAAACCTTACCAATTCTTATTGGTAGTGATTTTAATATATTGCGTAGTCCTGCTGAAAAGAATAATGACAATTATGATGATAGATAGCCTTTCCTTTTTAATGTATAGATGAACTGAGCCTTAGGGAGTTAGTGATGTCTGGGAGGAATTTTACATGGGCTAATAATCTAGCAAACCCAACGTATGAGAAACTAGATAGGGTGTTAATGTCGACGAAGTGGAAAAATAAATTTTCGCTTTCCTCGGTGTTTGCCCTAAATAGAGACATCTCGGTTCATACTCCTCTGCTTTTAAATACAAACTCTTCATCACCATGTAATGGTCAACAAAGTTTTAAGGTTGAATTAGGTTGGCTACTACGGGATGGTTTTGTTGATATGGTTAAGGAGATTTGGTCTAGTGTAGATGAAGGTAATACATCAATAGAACATTGGCAGGCAAAAATACGTCGTTTAAGACAACATTTGAGGGGTTGGGCTAAGCACACAAGTGGTATTTATAAAAAGAGAATAGGGTGTTGTTAGATAATCTGGATTTGCTTAACAAAAAGGTTAAAACCAATGTATCAACTCAGGAGGAACTTTGATATTAGATACTATTGGAGGAATAGATTATCTTATCTTTTGAGAGAAGAGGAAATCAAGTGGTATCAACGAGCTAAGACTAAAGATATTTTGGAAGGGGATTCAAATACTAAATATTTTCATTTGGTTGCGAACGGCAAGCATAGAAAAATAAGAATTTTTCAATTACAAGATGGTGATCAATTAATAAATGGTGATGCGAATTTAAAATCGCATATTACCACTTATTACAAAGGTCTATTTGATCCTCCTGATAATTTTGTGTTAGAGCTTGATGAGAGTAAAACAAATGATATTCCTCAAGTATCTCAACTGGAAAATGATGTATTAACACAAGATTTTACTGAGAACGAAATTAGATATGCAAATTTTCAAATGGAACATAATAAAGCTCCGGGTCCAGATGGATTTCTAGCTGAATTTTACCAAGTTTTTTGGAATGTTATTAAATATGATTTGTTAGAATTATTTAAAGACTTCCACAGTGGTTCTTTGCCTTTATTTTCACTTAACTTTGGTACTATTATTCTTCTGCCTAAGTATGAAAATTCAACAATATAGGCCTATCTGTTTACTTAATGTCAGTTTTAAATTTTTTGCCAAAGTTGCTACTAATAGGATTATTGGAGTTGCTCAAAAAGTAATTAGTCCGACTCAAACAGCTTTTGTTCCTGGGAGAAATATTATGGAAGGGGTTGTTATTTTACATGAAACTATATATGAATTGCATCGCAAAAAGAAAAGTGGGATGATTTTTAAGATTGACTTTGAGAAAGCTTATGATAAGGTGAAATGGTCTTTTGTTCAACAAACACTAAGGATGAAAGGCTTTTCATTGAAATAGTGTCAATAGATAGCTTATTTCATCCAAGGTAGTCAAGTTGGCATAAAAGTAAATGACCAAGTTGGCTATAATTTTTAGACTCATAAGGGGTTAAGGCAAGGGGATCCTTTGTCTCTAATTCTTTTTAATATAGTGGTTGATATGCTAGCTATTTTAATTAAGAGGGCTAAAGATAATGGTCAAATTAGCGGGTTAATTCCACATTTGGTGGATGATGGTTTATCAATTTTGCAATATGCAGATGATACTATTTTTTTTTGGAGCATGATCTACAAAAAGCAAAGAATCTGAAGTTGTTGCTATCTGTTTTAGAAAAGTTATCTGGCTTGAAAATAAATTTTCACAAAAGTGAATTATTTTGTTTTGGTCAGGCTCAGAACTGTCAAGAACAATATTCCAATATTTTTGGTTGTAAGCTAGATACTTTTCCTATCAGATATCTTGGCATTCCGATGCATTTTAGAAAGCGTAGTAATAAAGATTGGAAAACAATGAGCAAAGAATTGAAAAAAAAACTTAGCAGTTGGAAAGGTAAACATATGTCAGTAGGAGGAAGATTAGTTTTGATTAACTCTGTGCTTTCAGGTATATTTATGTTTATGATATCTTTTTGTGAGATTCCAAAAAGGGTTCTTCAAGAAATTGATTATTATAGATCGCGTTCTTTTGGCAAGGAGATGATCATAAAAAGAAGTATAGACTTACAAGATGGGACATTATATGCCAACCTAAAGATCAGGGGGTCTTGGAGTTCATAATTTGAAAGTTCAGAATAAATATCTTTTGAGAAAATGGTTGTTTAAGTTAATTAATGAACAACGTGTTTGGCAGGACTTATTGAAAAGGAAATATTTTAATAATCAATCGATATGTCAAGTTGATAGGAAACAAGGGGATTTCCATTTTTGGTTAGGTTTTATGAAAGTTAAGAGTACTTTCTTAAACATGGGTTCCTGGATTGTGAATAATGGTGAACATATTAGATTTTGGGAGGATAAATGGATAGGTAATTATACCTTTAAGGGCAGGTACCTGTCTCTTTATGCTATAGTTCGAAAGAGAAATTCTTCTATTGCAAATGTTATGTGTTCTGTTCCGCTGAATGTCTCTTTTAGGAGAGGTTTAGTTGGTCAGAATCTGGCTAATTGGCATAATTTGTGTGCATCATTAGTGCATATTCAATTGATGGATGAAAGTGATATAATTCGATGGAATTTTCATCAAAATGGTCAGTTCTCCGTTTGTTCTATATACTTGGCATTAATAAATAATGGTTATATTGAGAAAAATAAGATTATTTGGAAACTTAAGATGCCTCTTAAGATTAAGATCTTTATGTGATACCTGCTTAAGGGGGTTGTATTAACAGAGGACAATTTAGCTAGGAGAAATTGGAATGGTAGTTTGATTGTTGTTTCTGTATGAAAAATGAGACTATTCAACATATTTTTATGGAATGTTATTTTGCAAAATTTCTTTGGAGAGCATATTGGAATTGGACTCAAAAGAATTTCCTTTTACTCAACTCTGACTTACATATTGGAATCGGACTCAGAAGAATTTCCTTTTGATCAGCCAATCAATGACACGTGTAAGTCAGAGTTGTAATAGTAGTTTTCTTATTTATGAATAGAGTCCTAAGTTGATCTGATCATTGTAGAGTTAAACTTAGTATAGCCTATGAGTATAAATATGTACACCTAGGATCTTTGTAAATTAACAACAATTTAATATACAACTTTTGGCACATCGCTGCCCTTTTATTCCGATGACTTTTTGTTTTCAAGTTTGGGCTACATCGGTTAAGTTCAATCTCCGGCGAGAAAGTAAGTCCTATCAACTTCGCTTGTATCGGCGGAATTAGTAATTTCTTGGTTAGATCCAAATATACTAATTAAGCTTTTACTCACGTTGCCTATCTGATATCTCAAATCTTTCTTTGATTGCTTTCGCTTTCTTAGTTAGATATAATATATCAATCACTCTAAAAAGCATCATCAGCTGGTTAGTTTAAATTTACCCAGCTTGTTATTAATCTTGAACTGTCTTGATTAAGTCTAATCTCCTAGGTTATAATTTGTTGGTTAGATTTACCCAAGTCAATAAGTGCTATTCATTGTTTTATAGGAGTTTTAGCTGATAAGGCGTCTGCTTATCATAATTTAACTTAGTATATCAGTTAGTTCACAAAGTTTAATATAATCGGCTAGTTGTTGTTCTTACTAGTTTCAATCTTATACTGTCTCGGTTAAGTTCGATCTATCAAGATTGTGGTTAATAATTACAAATTGCTTGAGATTATATTTTAATTTGTTATAACTAATGCTAGTTTGTTTACTTTCATATAGAGTATTAATAAGCTTTAATTTTTTGAACACATTGGCCTATATCCAAAGATATATATATGTTTGCTTAAGATTCTATTTTATTATTCTCATTATTCTTATACTATCTCGATTAGATCCGATCTATCAAGATTAATTGTAATAATGTTAGAAGATTTACAAATATATCATATCTAAGTTTCGGCCGATGTTATTTTGTTTTTATATCTAAACTCCATCGGTTATAGTCGATCAATCCGAAATTCCAGCGACATCGGTTGGGGACACGATACTGTATCGGTCCTGAGGCCGATTGCCCCTACGATCTTATGTCTGTATTTCTTGTTAGTTGCGGGATCAAACTAACTGGCATGTCCTGAACCTGATTTGGTAGGACTTGCACTAGAGTCAAGCAGATCTCTCAGGCCTTCGTGTGTGTGACGAATTTCACGTCAACAATGTGATATACATGTATTCTTAAAATTAATTTGATCCATCAGTTGACTTATGTGTGTCTATATAGCCTCATCTCCCAACTTACCGAGCCCTAATTGAGCACTTGCAAGTAGGGATGAAAACGGTCGATTGAAAAACAGCCTCAACCATTTCTATAACCATATTTTTCTCAAAAAACGAAATAGAAAAGGTAAAGTCGGAAACGAAAATGATAGCTGAAAATATCGGAAAACCGGAAACAAAACAATAAGAACAAAAACATGTCGGTACAGATCAAAAATTGGTAGCAAATACAAAAACATTAAACTACAAAAACATATATTTAACTTTGCATAACTATGTAATACACATAAATAAATTCAAGCTTATACTATATAAATTATAAGTTAACTTCACTTTAGCCCATGCATTCAAGTTAAGGATTTGATTCAAGAGTTAATCAATCTCTAAACTGTGGGTCAAGTAGAGACATATCCTATAAATATCAACATATTTAGAAATATAGTAATTACCATATTATAAAAAACAGTAATTTCCACAAAAATACGGTAAATACGAAAACGATCGGTATAACAGTAAAATCATTTCCATTTCCATATTTTTACCATTTCTATTTTTGTTGGTCGATCACTATTTTCATATGATGATAGAAAGTCAAAACCGAAGGTCGGTCGGCCAAGATTTTTCGTTACCGTTTTTATCCCTACATGCAAGCTAGCACACGTTACTCTGCGGGAGTACTACGCTCTAATTAATTAATTATACTCCCTGATGGTTACCCTCGCCAGTTAATTAATTATCATGGAGAGCATGCATGCAGTGCTAGCCCAGAAAAAGTTAAAGAAGGCCCATCTTTGGAGGAGATACGCGACCATATCCTACACCCTAGCTAGCCGCAGTCCGCTGCCGGCCAGCGCGCGCGTGCAATTCTGGCAAATTTTTATCCCCAGCGAACTACGTACTGCCACTATAGAGAGATAGATAAAAGCTAACCTGCCCAAGATAATAAATAACGTTCATAGCGTCCGTAATAACGGCCATTATAATGATAGCGAAGCTCTATTGCTACAGCTACAAAATAGTGGACAAAAAATAGTGTTGTAACTTAGTGGTTTATAGTACATCGCTATCGTTATAGCAACCCGCTATAACGCTTCGCGATCACTATAATAGCCCACTATTGGTTTTTTTTTTGACCGCTATAACGTTTATGTGTTGTTCTTCACGTATGGATAGTAGAGCTTTACATCATGTTTTTTCTTTATGTTATATATTTATACGTTATTTTATATTTTTTAGTTATGAAATATAAGAGTAATTAATTAAGTATGTATTGTACATTCTAATTTTTTAAGTGAAACTTGATGTTAACGTTGATATATAATATAAATTTATAATTATTTTTTAAAATTCGTTATTAAAATTTAGTATCCGCTATTCACAATCCACTACATATATATAGTAATTCGTTACCAATCCGCTATTCGTTATTTATTACCTAAGCTGCCACCAACATGATGAATCGCATCGCCTGCACCAAGAAGTCCGCCGTCCGCGTCGTCAAATCACACCCTGCAGCGCCGCCTGCCCACCCTGCGTGCGATGAGCTGCCGCGACGGCGCCGCGGCTGCCGATCGATCTGGGACGCCGCCTGGTCGTCGTCCGCCGTGCTATCTGCAGCCTGGGACCGCCGACCGCGCGTGCTGGGTCGGGAGTCCGCAGGCTGTCACGCACGCCACGACCCACGTAACACGGGCCAAGCCAGCGTTTCGCCGGTCGGCTACATGGGCCGACCTGGACGTGCGGCCAGATTTGGTCTGGCATCCTAGCACATCTGTTGCATGCTGAGCCCGTGTGTGCGGCGCGCGTGCTAATCCGGTGGAGTCGCATCCGCATCCGCATCCGCATCGGCTTGTCCTCGAATTGCCTGGGTATTCTGTATCGTGTTGAAGCAGGTTTTGTCCTGAGTTACTGGCACTACCAGGTCCTGGCTGTGCGATGTATTTTTAGCTCTTCAACACTGAAAATGATTCTCCTGTTTTTTTTGGATTTAGGCATTCATCCGGATTATAGAATTCAGATATTAAGGTGGTGTTCTTTTCTCATTAAGATTAAGATTTTACCTCAGTTTTCATTAGCATGTTTTTCAAACTACTAAATGATATATTTTGTGCGAAAATTTTATATAAGAAAGTTACTTTAAAATATCAAATATATCAATTTTTTAAATTTGTAATAATTAAAACTTAATTAATCACGCGTTAATAGTTTTCTCGTTTTGCCTTCATCCTAAGGAGATTCGAACGGGACCTAAGTGAACTCAGACTTAAGGCATATTTGGAAGCTTAAAATTTTGAGAAACAGCTGGTTGGTAGCCGGCTTTTGAGAATCTGGAGAAGCCGGGAAACACAGGAGAAGCTGTGAAACACAGCTTTGAATTTGAATAAATTTGAATGAAAAACTAGACTATTTGAAGATTTTTTGATTCTTGGAGAAGGTGTAGTTGTCAAAAAAAAACTTCCAAACAGGCTCTAGTGTCGTGTTCATTGTCTTTGATGGGCTGTAATACGCATTGCGTGAGACAGGCCAATTCATTGGGCCTCGGTTGTCACATCGCCACGGTGTACTTCCCTCCACGTCATCCTCTATAAAATCCACGTCGATTATGGTTATGCTGTATATGCTGTTTTTTTATGCGATGGAAAGAACAATAATTTACCCATCGATTCATAAATTAATCGAGGTAAAGAAGAACACATTTTCTCGCAACGAAGAATAAGAACAACATATTTTTCTCCTGAAAGAAAAGATTATCTTTTAAAAACTGAATCGCAGTACAGTACTAGTAGTACTGTATTTTTTATTTCTATCTACCTTTATTCCTCCCTTCGTACTTTTGTACCCAGGCAGACAAAATCTGGACCGTGCATTCCCTTCTCCAACGGCCCAGATATCCTCCCGTCTCCCCGTTTGTTCGCTCCATGCTTCACACAAGCGCACGCACGCACGCACGGCTTTGAGACTCCCCCCTCTCCATCCCCTCCGCACCCAACAATGGCGCAGCCAGAGAAGGTCTCGTAATCCAAGCCGCCCCGAATCCCCTCGCGTCGCCGCCGCCGCCGCCGCTCGATACCCGCGGCGTCGCGCGTGTCACCGGAGGAGAGCCGCCTAATAATCCCCTCGCGAGCCCCCGGGGGATTCTGCTCCAGCCGGAAGGAATCCGCGGTGAAGGCCGTCTTCGAACTCGCGGGAGGTATATCTCGGAGCCTCGATTCTCCTGTTGAGTGGTGACTCCCATTTATGTAGTGCGGTTTCTACGGGTGTTTCGATCCTTGTTCGATTTGATCTAGGGTTTTGGTTAGTGGGGGTGCTATTGGTTGGTTAATCGTGTTGGTGGTGGTAGTTTTTGTGGGTTTTTTTTCATATACTATTCGGTTAGTGTGATTTTTGTGCAGCATATAGTAGCGGACTAGCGGGTGCTTATGATTGGCGGCGATTTTGCAGGAGATTTCACCGAGGGTTTCGATTCCGAACTTGGGATGTACGGGCAGGGAGGGAACTTCAATCCGCAGTATCTGCATGCTGCGCCACCGCCGCCGCCGCAGCAGCAAGCTGGGGTAACGGGTGGCTTCCCCCAGCAACCACTGCCGCCGCCGCCGCGGCGAATGGCACAGTATCCGCATCCCCCAGCAATGGTGGCGCCGCCGCCTGGAACGTACCAGCACGGGATGCCACCGGTTCAGAACCAGGCCTACCCTTTTGCCCAGATGCATCAGATGCCAATGCTACCTCAGCAGAGGGGTTATGCCCAGATGCCAATGCCAGGGCCACCATCGCAGCCGCCTCCTCCACAAGCTATGTATCAGGCTCATCCTCAGTATCCCATGCCAGGGTCTCTCCCTCCACCGCCACCACGGCCACCAAGCTTTGCTCCAGAGAATGCGCTGCCCCCATCTAGCCCCCCGCNCCCCCCGCCTCCACCTCCCCCCCCACCACCACCGTCTTCTCCACCTCCTGCGCCTTCACCATCCGCTGCCCCAACAACTGGGCAGTCATGGAATTCAGAGCCAGAAAGAAAAGAAGGCGCCACTGCCACAGATGGTGGTCATGATGTCAAAACTGAGAAGGCGACTAATCAGTTAATTGTCTCTGATGACTCGGATATGGATATGGATGGTAAGCGAACCTACCCATCTTCCGCCTCTCAACTGTACACTGTTAATTTGTCACAATTCTAAAAACTAGTCTTGCATGCTGCTCCACTCTGTATTTGCATTCAAACTTTGTATTACTTTGTGCATTTATTGGACATACTTCCCATCTTATTCCTACCTGATATAGTGATCACTACTGTTTCTTGCAAAAAGACTGGTATAATCCTCCTGTCATCAGAAATATTTTGAATCTCCATCTGCAGGACAGTTTATATGATGATAAGCTATTAATATTTCTTTACCCTTTGTAGCCAAAGCACCAATACTCTACTTCTCAATCGATATGATACCTTAACTCCTGTGTTAGTCCATTGCTAGATATTTACTTTATCAAGTTAAATTTCAGCTGACGAGGACTCTCCATCAAGGGAACATCTCAGTCCAATCAATTCTTCACTTGCAACTGCTGAATGTACTGGAAATGTTAACGCGCCAAAGCCTGTGTGTGATGTTTCTAACCTTGACAAGGACAGTGGTGGTAAGGCTAAAACTACAAATTTAACTGTTGAAGGTAGGAGCCCATTCCAACTAATTCAAGGCTATGCCTCAGATGACAGTGAAGATGAGGATGGTGCTGGTGCTGCCAGCAACCTTGCGCCATTGACTGAAAATAATGAGCCTGGTCATTCAATTGGTACAAATCCTGATATTGGCCATCGGCTCCTTACTGAAGGTGCTCCTTGCACTGAGACAAGTTTGGAGGATCGAGAGCATCAACACATGAGTAAGAGCAATCCAGTGAAACATGATTCAGATGAACTTGGGCATCCAGTCAAAGAAGATTTAAGTGGCAATGATTCTGATAGAGGGCAACAGACTAGAAGACATGGGAGGAGCCAATGGAAACGAAGCCGTGGCCAGTTACCTCAGGGCAGGAGGAGCTGTAGCCCGCTGTCCCAAAGGTACCAAACCTTGTACCTTGCCTTCAACTTAAATTGGTGCATCAATTTATCTCCACAAATTGGAACTCTATTTGTTTTAGATTTTATATGTCATCCAGTTTGCACAAGTGACCCCCTATGGGAGTCTAAGAATCTTAAATTTCTTTCAGCTTATCATCTGGAAGGCAAAGCAATTCTCCGCTTGCTAAGCGGGCTAATCTACTCAAGAGCAAATCACCAGATGGAGTGGGTCAGGCTTTCAGGGCACAACCTGGCGTCAAGCTTGGTATAAGCAAGGATGGATTCTACAACGACAAACATGATTCCCCTGTAAAAGTTGCCACTCCATTTGATATTTATCCTGCTGGAGGGCACATTTCAGGAGATAGAATATCTGAGCAAGATGGCCTGATGGGAACAAAGAAGATAAACGGTTCTTCGGATGATTTAAATTGTAATGAGCAAGCTAATGATGCATCTGTTGGTTCCCTTGGAGCACATGGTCATGGTGCAGTTTTAACTTCTGGACCTTCTCAATCAGTTGCTTCTTCTGCAAATGCTCCTGATCCTCATAAAATGCAAAGGTCAGGCCATGCATCCACACCTCAATTGGACATGGGTAAATCATCTCTGGGTGCTCATCAAAGTCTTGCGAGTCAACCTCCAGGAATCCCGTTTGCAACAGTACATGCTACTGAGAAGAATATGACGTGTGATGTGCTCCAACCTCATTCTCAGAATCTATGTCCTCCTGGCCAGATGCCATCTGGTTTGAGACCAGTTCATATACCATCCTCAAATATAACCCCACTCCCAGGGCAACAGTTACTTTCGACTCCAAAATTTCCTCAGATGCACTTCCAGCCTAATGTTATGGCACCAGCTAATGAGTTTCTGAAGAGTCAGATGCAAACCTATCCTGCAACAGATCTGCCTCATCCTAGGCCATTGGATTTCCATCCTCATACTCTCCAGCCAGTTGTCCCTCCTCATCAGCAGCCTGCTGCCATCATTCACTCCTCTTTCCAAAGATTCACACCAAATCTACCAGGAAGTACTGACTTTGGTGCTATATCTGATACTGATCTGCCTAAATCATCTATCAAGCCCCACTACAACCCTTTTGCGTCTACCTTTGAACAAACAGATCCGACTCTGAATATTGGCTGTGATGTTATCCCAAATCCAGTTGGGTCTACTTCAACAAAAGCAGCAGAGCACACGAATGCACTGTCTCCTTTTGGTCTGTCAGTTCCTGGATCTGGAACTCGTGTGCGTGAGAATTCTGCAGAAGTCGTTTCCAGGCTGCAAAAGCAGCCTCATCGTGAATTCACTTCTAGTGCTCCCTATGATCCACTGCTCGACAGTATTGAACCCTCAAGCAGTTCAATCAACAAAATGGATCTTGGTCGAGAGGCAAATCTGAGTGCTAGCAATCATAATGCATCTAAAATTGTGAACATGGAAGTGGAGAGTAAAAATATGCATGGCCTGGGGCTTGTTGCTGAATCGGAAGTTGAAGAATTTGGAGAGGTGGCAGCAGATACTGAAGCAGGTGTTGTGGAGAATTTAAGTCCTGAGCCCTTGGGTGCAAAAGACTGGAGCTCAGATATGCCTGGTGATATTGACAATGATGAATCAGTGGATAAAAATAAGAGGACTAAGGATTCCAGATCAATGAAGCTATTTAAGGTTGCTATTGCAGATTTTGTTAAAGAAGTTCTTAAGCCATCATGGAGGCAGGGAAACATAAATAGAGAGGCTTTCAAAACTATTGTCAAGAAAACAGTTGATAAGGTTTCTAGTTCTGTCCCTAACAATCATATTCCAAAAACGCCAGCCAAGATCAAGAAGTATGTCCAGTCCTCTCAAAAGAAAGTGACCAAACTTGTAATGGTATGTCCACGATTCTTCTGTAGCAATATTGATTACTTATTTTGATATTCTGCCCATACTCTTCTGATCATATGTTGTAGTTCTCTATAATGGATTGTGTTTAGTAATTGATTTCTTTTTATGCGTGATATGTTAAGTATCTAAACACAAATTTTGGAGAAAAAACAATTGGCGTGCCCTTGATAGTAGGGAACAGAGTTGTGTGTTCTAGTCAACTTTGTGCTATTCAGTTCTTTGATGTTGTGTTTTGATTGGAGATGTCCTGGTATCTTTGTGCAAGGAGTCTTCCAGCCACTTGGTAATTGATTGTGAGTTTCAGTGTCATGTTGTTCTATACACTATTAATTGAATAAACCAGGTTTATTTAGCTATTGAATAAATTTGAAAAGGCACAATTACTTTCAAGATTGAAACATTCTGATTCTGGTGTATGATTTTTTAGTATATGCACATAGCTCTTCAATTGGTTGAAGGATCCCCTGAGCCAATCTGTTCCTTTTATTCAGGGCTATGTTGACAAGTATGTGAAGCTATAGTTGGATCAGTAAATGGGACTATGAACCGAAGCAATCAGAACAGTGTCCTTTTCCTGTTGCAGAATTCTGGACTATGAACAGCTCACACGAATCTGTGAGCTGTGTAATGGTATTTTGGATCATCAATTTGCAGTCTTTCAGCAGTAAGAGATTCTGTGTAATAGTTCTGCAGAAATGGATGTATCTATCAGAAAATCACGAGTTTACATTGGAACAATTGCTGCCTAGTCTTCAGAGCCTTGTAAGATGCATCTTTGCTCCACTGTTTCTTTATTTTCCTTTTCTTTTGAGTAGTTTGCTCTACTGTTTCACCATCATTAGGCAAAGTGATAGTAGAACGATTTTTTTTACTGACTCCATGAACGTATTGCTGAAAAGAATTATATTTCAAGGTAAATGTAAATGATTTAATCTGATTGTTACTTCAATAGTTCAATGAGCGTGTTCGTGTCTGATTTAGCCAAAGATCTCCCTAAGACCCTACCGCTGTTGCTGGATACTGGTTTTACCATTTGAACAGTACAAGGCGACATAAACTGCAGTTGCGCTCAATCTTTCTAATGTATTGTTATATTTACAAGTTACAAGCATACCAATTTGACAAATATTTCTCATTTTGAGCTACGTATGTTACCATCGTGACTTGCATCTCAATGCTCGTTGCCTTGTGTTACCATCGTGATAAGAGAAGGGGATCGCATTGCAAGAAGCCAGAGCGTGGTGTTGGGCAGAGGCAGAGAAGAGGCTCGCTCAAGGAATAAGTTCACTTCTTGACGTCAAGTTTGGATCATGTTTAATATTTTCTTCGTCTCAAAATATTACAATCTAAAAAAGAATATAGAAAAGAATACAACGTAGGATAGGATAGGATAGGATATAGGATGGATCTCATCCCATTCTAGGTTGTAATATTTTGAAACGAAGGAGTGACAGATATAACGCGTCTCTCAAAACCTAAGTACACGAAATCTTTAGAACAGTATTGAGGTTGGTTTTAGGTGATGTCTCGCTGACGTGACACTTACAGTCAGAAAAAAAATAAAATATGGTGAAATCCACATGTCAAAAAAAAAAAACTACCCCTCTCTCCCCCGCTCGTCTCCAGCAGGTCAAGACTCCTCGACAGTGTGCTCCATGTCCCTCCACCTTCTTTCGCTGCCCCACCATGCACCGGCAGTGAACGGAGAGAGAGCTCGTGCGCACAGTGCAGTTTCCCCACCTTTGCCGTCGCCAACGACCCTGACCGCAGTGCAGCCAAGGATTGATGGGCAGGAACGGGGAGCCGCTGTGCTTGTCACCTGCATCCGCAACATGTGCCGGAGCAGGAGGCCCGGCCTCGTTCCTCGTCATGCTTGCCGGCGTGTCGCAGTGTGTGCGGGCGGCGCCGAGGACGGACGGGAGGAGGAGGACGGCCGGTGCTTTGCCACGATCAACACCCTCACCGTGGCCATCGTGTTGCACCTCCTCGCCGCCGACCTCATCGGTGTTAGTGTCGTCAGCAGTGGCAGGGCCGTCTTGGACGCCTTCGTGGGCGTGCTCCCACTGCTCTCCCTCTTCGCCGGCGTTGCAGGAGGCACTGCATCGCCGTCATCGTCCGTGGAGCCTCGGCGAGCTTCATCTCCTCTCTCCAACAATCCCGCGCACCAAACCATTATCGGGGAAGGCCATGAAGTCGCCGAGGAGCATGGACAGGCTATCCTCACCCCACCCCCCTCTCTCACCCACCCACACACACAAAAGCTCCCTTCAAAATCTGCCGCCGCCACGGAACCCCTTTCCCCCAAAACTAGTCGCGTGACGGCCGCGGCGCGTTAGGACGAAGACGACGAAGGTGCCATCCGCGTTGTCGTGGTGGTGCGAATGGAGGAAAATTCGATTCGAGTTGGTACTTGGTAGGGGGGGAGAGGGAGCGGAGCGAATCGGCGTGGGTTTGGAGACGGAATGGCCGAGCTAGCTCCTCTCCCGCCAATTGCCGTCCTTCTCCCCGCCGTCCACCGCCCCACCCTTTGAGTCTGGAGAAATGGGAATAGAGGGGAGGAAGAGAGAGAAATAGGTGGAGAGAGATAAGAGGCCCTACATGTAGGACTCACATAAGTCCCATGCTGATTCGGCATTGTTGACTTCGATCAACTAGCCATTTTCGACAAAACCAACCACTATACTGCCATGCCATGAGACCTCTTGTATCTATACACTCCATTCTCAACTCATCTCTCTTTTTTCACGCGTACGTTTTTCAAACTGCTAAACAGTGTATTTTTTGCAAAAAGTTTCTATACGAAAGTTGCTTTAAAAAATTATATTAATCCATTTTTTTAAAAAAAAAATAGCAAACAGTTAATTAATCATAAAAAAATATGTCGCTCTGTTTTGCGTGCGTGTTTCAACTTCACCTTTCAAACACAGCCTAAGTTAAGTTAAGGGACACACTATTTTTGGTATCGTGGTTCAAGGTCGAAATTTGTACTTTGCGTTAAGACGAAGGACCTAAAGTTAACTTATTCTGCTCGCTCAAACACCCGCGGCCTACTAGCTAACAGGCTAGCCCAGCCCAGCCCAATTTAAATTCTGAATATGGATTATGCGATTTTCTACCTGAACATGCCAAAACGCACAATGAATTGCTCACGGTTTGCCTGTGTCAGGCGAACATAACCTTTTCAACATAACGAAAATCAGTAAGATTTTCTTGCATCCATCTCCAGCACAAGAAAAAGAATATGAAAATACCAGCTGAGTTACAATCTAAACCACACTGGGAAAAAACCACAATGACACCCTACTGGTATGAAACTTTTGATCTGCTTGCATTTTTTCCGTGATCAATGCATCAAGCTCCAGGCCTCAACGTCCAGGAATTTAAAGAGGAATGAAATTACAGGTCCTGATCAATAGGGCGCCAGGGAAACGTTCAAGGCAACATGTTTTCATCACCCAGAAAACTACAGCCACAACAGCCAGATCATCTCTCGTTTCGCACCGCACCGTTGCTGACCAAGGCCATATAGCAAAAGGAAGGTTGGATAAGTTATGCAGCTACAAGATCAGGCGTCTCTGCCTCAACGGACAACAGTGTGGTATGCACTTTTCCAACCCACGCGTCCAACCGCTCGCGCAACGCCTTCACCTGTGGAATTCCAAGTACTCTAGGCTGGACCCATGACACGTGAACTGTGCTGTCCACCTCATCAATTATCCCCTCTATAAGATGAACCTGTAAAATGGGGGAATCATTAATGTTCCAATCTACTTTTAAATTGTATGGCAGCTGATGACCTCATGGAAATACAACACCCAGGCTCCACTGATACATTAGCAACTAAATAGAAAACATCAACATATGGATCTTCTGTAAGAAGAAGCTGATAGCAGTGGCACTCTATCTTGGCTACCTATATATTCTGCCTTTCAGGGGCAGCATTATATACTAGTGTAACTGATGTAGAAAAGAACTATAATGGAAAAAAAAGATGGGAACATCAACTAGGAATACTAGTTGATACATTGCGCAAACACTGAAGCCATATAAGGTAAAAGCAATAGTAACATGTAACAAGGAGAGAAACAGGTTTGCGATGATCAACAAACACAAATATATGAATCACATGTCTAGTTTAACTGACAGCGCACACTCATAACTCACCACTAAAGATTCACAAAACAAAACATAAGCAATTAAAAAAATTACAAGTTCACAAAGGGGAGGAATTGAAGGCTACATGTATCACAAATTATCAACAATCACTATTCCATATCCAGCTGCCACATTAAAATGACAGATGCGTGTTCTAATGTCTAATATTAAAAAACAATGTATGCACAACAAAACTAGTGTTTATGAATGGCATTCATGCATTGTCTGTCCCAACAATGGATTTCCATGATATTGTAAATAATATCTTATGAGAGAGAATGTAAGAAATGCAGTTACCGAGAGGCTCTTCATAAGAAGATATTCCACATCACTGATAGAAAGCTTAGTGCGCTCGGCTATAATACGTAATGGGATAGTTCTGTCTTCTGACGCCCGGCTACAACATGAAAAAGAACACAGTGCTTAGAAGAAAGAAAGGAAAAGGGATATGACATTTGTGGTGGCATAGGAAAGCAAGTAGCAAAGTTGTACCTAAAGATGATCTCCATCAGACATAGAATGTTGATTTTCTCTAGCAGTTTGCGTTCATTCTGCACCAAAGCTGGCTGAGCACTAAGAGCAGTATTGTGGACCCTACATAGTTCTTGGTAGAGAGCTAGGTTGCCGGTGTTGAATGCTTGTAACATATGACAGACCCACTCCACCTTGGTTCCAATAAGACTGTTGATCTAAGGATAAAAATATAAGCAACTTCAGACAGAGATGTACCAAATGACAGCCATATGCGATATACAGATTTAGGGGCCATTCAATATTTCAATCACAGAAAAACTACCTTGTGTTTGTGGATTTTTTTTTTGTTTGGTATCCACAAGTCAATATTGAGTTTCCCACACACATATATATATATATATTCATCTAAGTTACTTGGCCAACAAAAAGATGGTTTGCCATTAATTGATGCAAACTTAAGTTTATGCTATTTCCATTCAAGAATTCACGAAGTTTACATAATTATAATTTAGTGGTTCACAATTACATTATTCAACATTCAGCAAAAAAAGATCAGTCATAGGATCTTTCATTATTTTGATATGCTTTAGACAGCTAGTAGCATTTTGTTGTGTCAATGTTAACTGCATACATTCAACTCATGAAATTTCTGCTGCTGATTTGGCAATAGACGTTGTTACACTGTGTACAAAACTCTGAAACTTAACTACCGTAACATACACAGGCACCTTGGGACCCCTACTTGGGAGCCTTGCAGTTCAAATAAGCAAGCATAAGATAAAAACAACTAATAAATAATTATCAGAACTAGCAGTTGTGAGTACGAAGAAAAGCCACACGTAATGTTTATAGAGAGTTAATGCCATAATCAAGCAATCAAGAAGCACAAAAAATACGGATAAAATAAAGGTGGTACTAAGCAGTGGCAACAGAAGAAATCATGCGCAAGCAAAGTCCAACTTACAATTGGGTGAGCTAACAATTCCCCAAAGTTGTAGATGTTATCACCAAGCAAGGCTGCAAGGGAGAGATCAAATGCCAAATCCTGACACAAGACAGCATCAAAGGGTAAATATAGAAGCAAACAATATGCTAGATACATTATTAAAATGATGTGAGGAGGAAATGATTTTTTGTCATGTAATTGGCGTTGTTAATAATAGAACAGACCAGTTTGAAAGACTCAGAGAGTGACTCTACAGTAGTGTAAGCCAGATAGAGAAGGGCATTCTTGTAGAACTCAGCAAATTCTTGGCGAGCCTTATGGTACTGAGATGATATCCAGTAGAAGCTAGCATGGACTGTGGGATCAACATCAGTCATGCTATCAAGAGTAGATTTTCCTACATCCAAAAGTTTCTTGCACTCCTTCTGATTTCCCTTCTCGAGGTTAATCGCCGCGATTTGCATCTTGATGTAGAGAATGGGTTCATTAATGCGCAGCTCCTTTGTCTCGCGCAATTTTGTGATTACCACCTCGAGGAAACTTATAGCAGCATCCTTGTCGGGGTACTGGCGCGAAGCAATGACCGCGAAATGCGCGAGTTTGAGAAGATTGATCTTCGTCTCGAAATCAGTGATGAAATTGTTGTAGAGCTGTATGAGGGTGTCACCTGTCTGTAGGAGAATGGATGCCGCTGTTAGAATTGCAAAAACGCAGGAGGCACAGCACAGCAGTTACAACCCTAAGCAAGGTCAAACAAAGTAAGAGTAAATTTCACTTTGGGCACCTCTATCAACCAATGTTACAATGGAGTAACAGACTAGGGCTAGGTTCATCTTTTCACATAACACCAAATATAATTACAATATTTTTGCTCTTTGGACCACGGTTCACAAATTATTCCCTGGTACCTCAATTTCCAAGTAGTGAAATCTGATCTTCAAATGTCCATATGTAGTAATGAAATCCATATTTATCTTTGAATGTTCATATGTACTTTCAAGGTTGAAACATGAGGTAAGTCTCCACAAAGCTGTGGCCTTTTGCGGCCGGATCGGTATCGAATTTAGGGCAAATTAGGGCCCATCCCGTCCAACTAGGGTTCAAATCGAACTAGGCGCGGTGGGTAGGGTTTGCGGCGAGATCCATATGGGGGAAGCAGCTAACCTAGAAGGCACTTGTAAGAGGAGGATGAGGAGGTGGAAACCTGGGCGGCGGGGAGTTGGAGGAAGTGGTCGAGCTTGAGGGTGAGCTGGTGCCAGAGCTTCCGCTGGTAGAGGTCGGCGAGGTCAGCGTACAAGTCGGCGAGCTCCGGCCGCGCCTCACGCTGCGACTCGACGTACTGCAGCGCCATGGAAAAATCCTCCCAGGAGTTGGTCGCTCGCTAGGGTTGGAGAGGAGACGGGAGAGGAGGGGATCTGCAGGCGCGGCGAGCGGAGGCGACCAACAAGAGCAATCTCTTTCCTTTCTTTCTTTCTTGGAAGAGGAGGAAGGAGCAGCCGAGCAGGAGACGGAGAGAGAGATATACTTTGCGTGGGCGTGGGCTGCGCCTTGCAAGCTCGGGCCTAGTGGGCCTTCTGGGCCTTATAGGCCGATTTTGTAAGTCTGTTTTTATTAGGTGATCTTTTTTTAAGATCATGTTTCCACAATTTGTATCTTTTTTTTGCGGGGTCCACAATTTGTATTTGAAAGCGAATAATAAAATGTATTAGAAAGTTGTTTTTTGAAATTTTTATTTGAAGCTTTCAACTCAATTTGCGGGGTGCACGTATTATTGCATGATTAATTAAGTATTATTTATTTTTTTAAGAATAAATTAATATGATTTTTTAAAACAACTTTTGTGTAGAAAAGTTTTGCAAAAAAACACAACGTTTAGCAGTTTGAAAAACGTGCGCGTGAAAAACAAGAAAGGAATTGGAAAAATTGGGAGAAGAACACAGCCCAACCCAAGTGCATCTCAATGCTTGTTGCCCGTTTTGAGTTTTTCGCGCGCACGTTTTTCAAACGTTTTACGCGACAAAAATTAGATTCCAACTCCTACTACCCGAACTCAGTCTTAAGGTGGAACCCAAGTGACGTGCATAAGTTTCTCCATATTTTCAAGTGCTTGGGAAAGACACAGACGTGGGATCTACATTTTCTGAAAAATAATAAAAATTCCAAAAACTTGTTAGTGCTGCTCACATAGGCAGGGTTGGAGACAGGAGTAAAGCAGTTAGGGCTGCAGCCCTACTCTCGAGTCTAAATATTCATTAAAACTAAACTTTAAAACTTTAAAAATTAGATGATAAAGATAAAATTACGTAACTATGCTAACTGAGTGCTTGGCTTAAAAAGATTTTGGTTTCGCCACTGCACCTAAGGTGTAGGAGAAACGAGAAAGGGATTGTATTCTTTTATATGGAGTATTGCTTGAAGCTAAGGCCAGTCCACTTTTTTTTAAAGAAGTAACGGCCTAATGGGGTTGTTCCGTAAGCAGGGCTGCAGCTGTGGTTATGTAGCCCGGTACTTCCTTCGTGTGTAGGGTAGCTGCTTCGTGCTGGCTGCTGCCTAACACCCCAATGTTTAAGATCAACCTCAACCCGACACGGTCATCGTTGCCTCCTCTCATTTATCAGACGAGAGAAAACTATCAACTTCGTTCCAAAATATTATTATTTAAGATGAGATTTGGGTAGTTAACATTTTGAGACGAATGAAGTAGAAATGAAGACGTGTTGGATGTGAGTTTGATGAATTCTGAAACAGCTGGAAGAGCATGTTTGCTAGCAAAGGTATAGGATATTCCACCCGGGCTAGAGCATCGCATTCGCATCGGTGCTAGACGCCTTCACCATCGTAGCGTGTGCTACTAGCAAGTACCAGCAACTTCCTCTTTAAAAAAAGGCCAAATACCAGCAGCCAGCAGATTGCAGATGGTAGTATCCCAATCCGTCCAAGCTCCAAAACACGATTTTTTTTGAAATAATATTTCTTTAATAAAAAATGTAAAAATATAGTCCAGTCATCCGAAATCGTAAGTTTAGCATCTTGTCAATAACCAATAAGATACATATTCAATAGGACGATAAAGGCTGCTCGACAAGACGGTATAATTTTTTTCAATTATTTATGATATATATATGTGCATAGGCTAATATGCATAAGGGAACTATCGAAGACAGGCCTCCTCCATGCATGCATCCCTGCATTTTTTTATTATTTTTTTCTGACCCATCGCCCTGTCAAACAATTATGATTCACGGCTACACGGTTGTTCGGTAGGCTATCTGATATATATCTTATCGCACTCCGGTTGTTCGACAGAATTCTAAACTTAATTTCACCTGGACAACCTACATTTTTGTAATTTTTCATTAAAATCGGATTATTTCTAAAAACATTCCAAAAACGCTGGGGGGCGTGGCCCGCCTGCCCAGCTCCACAAACCGCGGCACACGGCGCAGCCACACCGCGCGCGTGCGGTGGCTGCGGCTGCGCTGCTGCTCGAGCAGGGCCCAGGTGAGGTGACGGCCGCACGCACACGACACGACACCAACGACGCGACGCCTCCCTCCCTTTCCCCTCGTCCGCCGCCGTTCGCCTCCAGCCCCCGCCCACTCCACCGTCCCCGCTCCCCCCATTGCCGCCTCCTCGTCCCAGTGCCGGGCGCGGCCGCGAGCTCATCCCAAGACGATGTCTCTAGCTAGCATCGAGCGTTCTCTCCTCGGCTCTCGTTGGTAAGCCCTCGATTCCGGTTTCCCCCCTGCTTATCCTCCAACCTGCCGTGTTATGTCCTATCCCAACGCTTGCCCTCGGAATAGTCGCCAGTTTGCTCCTTGTTAGTTACTAAGCTCCGGTTGTCCGGCAGCAATACGCCGGTCGGCCATGCATCAGTCTCGTTTTCATGGGTTTTGTTGTTTGCAACAGGCGTACGGCGTACCCTGTTTCGCTAGCTTGATCAATCATTTCATTGCCGCTATTTTACTTTTTATTTAGTGAGTACTTGCATCTATGAAACAACTTCACAAAATTTGATGCTCATCCGGTTCTTAGTTCCACCTTCTCTTGTGTTTTTTTCAGTTGAGATAAGGCAAATCAAGCGGGTTTTTTTTCAGTTGAGATAAGGCAAATCAAGCGGGCAACGTGCTAAGAGAGCAAATTTTCGTGGTACATATGTGGTGATTGCTTGCACATACATGCTATGTCGACAAGCCGTCATTTTGCAGTATTTACCACTGCAAGCCTCCCATGGATGACAGGAACGGCCATCAACCCGTTGTTCCGGGCGGCCTACCTTGCAAAGGACGGGGATAGGGATGTCACCTTGGTAATCCCCTGGCTTTCTCTGAGGGACCAAGAATTGGTTTACCCAAATAAGACTCTGTTCGATTCGCCTTTGGAGCATGAGGTGTATGTTCGTCGCTGGATTGAGGAGAGGATCTGTTTCAGACCTTCCTTCAGCATCAAATTTTACCCTGCGAAGGTACATTGGTTCATGTAGTGTATATGCCAGCTCAAGTCTATAGATATATTAACGCATAGAGCTCATTAACCCTGGACGTCTCTATTCTGTGTGAGATTTTCCTTTAGGTGGAGCTGTTTTTTTTCTCTCTACGTTTTTCCTACTTGATGCAATTTTGCCAAGTCTTCTATGAATTCAATAAGAAAGGGTTATCTAGTTTTCTGCTTCACTTGGAAAGTAAAATCCGAGTCAAATTGGTTAAATATTTACCGTTGATCGAACCTGATTACCTAACCATGGGGTTATGGTTAACCTGGGTCAGTTTTATCAGAAACTCAGTCGGTCACTCCCCTTACTTGCAGCTAACTTAAACAAAATGTAGCTAACACATATGATGTGGTATTGTGGTGCATATACCATGTAGACCTTGCACTGTTAGCTTCCATCTAGTAATACTCATATTTACATTTTGACCATTTTTCTCTATGGTGCAGTTTTCTGAAGGGATTTTCAGGAGAACTTATACCTTTTTTCTTTCTATATGGTGCAGTTTTCTAAAGAACTGAGAAGTATCCTACCTGTTGGCGATATCACAGAATGTATTCCAGATGAAGTGGCTGACGTTGCTGTTCTGGAAGAACCTGAACATCTCAATTGGTACCACCATGGGCGCAAATGGAAAAATAAGTTCAGGCGAGTGATAGGTGTGGTTCACACAAATTATATAGCATATGTGAAAAGAGAAAAGAATGGACAAGCAATTGCCTGTTTTATGAGGTACATGAACACCTGGGTTACCCGGATTTATTGTCACAAGGTAACGTCAATGTCACGCATAAAAACAATTAAAACCCCAAGAATTATGGTGAATAGCTGAGGATGCATATTTCCCGTTTAATATGTTCTAATTTTACATGTTGTCTTGATGGAAATGCAAAATAGAAAGTTGGAGGGATACATGTCTGTTTGAATTTTGCTGTCTGAATGCATTTGGTTGACTTTTGCTCCAATACGTATTTATTGAATTTAAACCACCCAAAACTCCCAGAATCATCATCTCCTTATTAAAGCATGCAATACTGACTTCTGTGGATTTTAAAACAGATTATCAGATTGTCAGGTGCCACTCAAGATCTTCCCAGATCTGTTGTGTGCAACGTCCATGGCGTGAATCCAAGATTTCTTGAGGTAGGCAAACTAAAGTTGAAGCAGCTGCAGAATGGGGAGGTAGCCTTCACAAAAGGGGCATACTACATTGGAAAGATGGTTTGGAGTAAAGGATACAGGGAACTTCTGGACCTGCTGTCCAAATATCAGAGCAAATTGGTGGGTCTGGAAGTAGATTTATATGGCAGTGGAGAAGATTCCGATGAAGTTCGAAAAGCTGCAGAACTTCTGAGTTTGGCCGTGAAGGTTCACCCAGGACGTGATCATGCAGATCCCCTATTCCATGAGTGAGTTCTGTTATTGCTCAAAATGTTACTTTCGTCTTCTTAATTATTTGAATGAACATGATCGTACAACTAGACAAGTTTAACCAGCTATCTTTTTCATTGTTGTTCAAAAATGAGTTTGAGGGTTACATATCATTATAATTCATTGCAACAATGCAAGCTTACTGAACTAAACAAAACTTTGAACACAGGCTACATAATGAGGTAAGAGAAGGAACTGAGGAGTGCTAAATCACCTAGTAATGTAATAAACTCATAACACTCAACATATGGCAATGGTTTGTGTGGATACTGAAACCATATGGCATATGGAAATGATCTGTATGTTTCGTCATAATGAGTATATTTTGTCATATATATTACATTCAGCATATGGCAACGGTTTGTGTGGATACTGAAACACTTCAATTTTCCAACAGCTATAAAGTATTCATCAACCCTAGCACAACAGATGTGGTCTGTACAACCACCGCCGAGGCCCTTGCAATGGGAAAGATTGTCATATGTGCCAATCACCCTTCAAACGAGTTCTTCAAGCAGTTCCCTAATTGTCGCACCTATAACAGTGAGGAGGAATTTGTACAACTAACGCTGGATGCTCTAGCAGAGCAGCCTGCTCCACTGACAGACATGCAGAGTCATGACCTATCTTGGGAGGCAGCAACCGTGAGATTCATGGAAGCTGCGGAGCTGAACCTTCCTATCTCAGCAGAGCCAAGAATCCATCAAACATCCAAGGTCCCTCTCCCTGCTTTTCTGAGGACTCGTAAACTGAAACAAAGCTTGGAGGATGCATCAGTTTACATACATCAAGCACTCTCAGGACTTGAAGTCACCCGTCGCGCCTTCGGTGCTGTTTCGAAAACACTGCAACCTGATGAGCAGCTGTGCTATGATCTAGGTTTGGCTCCTCCGGCCAAGAAAAAAAGGCTGAAATTGAAACTGATGACCTGATGATGTAACTTATCTTGAGCCCCTAGTTGCATTGTGTCATTTCCTTTTCTGCATATTATATCCGAGGAGTATGTATGAATCCTAATGGTATGTTTACTTAGTTCAGGATGTAAATTACACTACAAATGTAAATTGGACTATTGGAGACTAGTACTAACCTAGTGGCTTTATTGAAAATTTAAAACAGCGATGTGATTCTGCCCATCAGTGCCTTCTTAATGTAACAGTACTTTTGTACTTTTCATCCTACATTGTGCGCTGGCAAATGCTTCTGAAGTTGAATTTCCACGGAACAGTATACTACTAATAAACTAGCCCTAGATCTTTCACCAATCTTTATTTTTTTTCTACTACAAGGTTGCAATTTGCTTCTGAATAGTAACGTGCAAGTTAGTAATCATTCATTGCCTTGCAAGTTGCAGCATGGTTCCCACACACTCGTTTTCACTTGCAGCAAAGTTGCAAGTTGACTCAGCCAGCACAAACTTGTTAGCTGCTGCTTAAGGCCTTCTCTGGATTGAAGGAGTTTTACAGAAATTTTGATCAATTCCTGTAAAATTTCTGCGTTGTAGTACAAAGGAGCTCTGAAGCTTGATAGGGAAAGATACAACCGTCGCATGGTACAAGCAGCTCCTAACAACGCAACTGCAGATCGTACATCCGTCAGTTAGCCTTAATTAGCACCTACTGATTTCGTCCAAAACAACATCATTAGCTGGTGCTAGTCTACAACTGGCGCGCTGTCACCACCAGAATGACTCTGTAGCGAACATGATGCATGCCATGCCAGGGCAAGTTCTGCATGGTGCGCAACTATGCATGTACGTGCACGGCACTATCAATGGATCGACTAGTAAATGATACTACTACTGCTCGTAATATAGCGATATAAGCAAAGTTTATATATGCGCAGAAGAATGATAATGGAACAAGACAACACAGCACATTCAACTGGAGAACAATATAACATCATTATTTGCTTGTACTAGACTACTGATTAGTTTGGCTCTGCTTTGAACCGGATGATGCTAATGTTAGGCCACCAAAAACAAGCTTTTGCATGTGCCCGTCACTAACAGGTTCGATTAAGGGGATATGTTATATAGTACATTCGAGCGCTGTGGAATAAGGCAATCAGTGTAGCCAAAACTCAAAGGGAGAATATGTGTGGTGCTCACTCACTCCATTCCTAGATATAAGTATTTGAACAACTTAAAGATTAAAATTAAGAAAAAAAAGCTTTTTATTGTCTTATATGTCAAAATTTGAATTTGAGTGAAGTGTATGGACGGTCCCTAAATTTGTACGAATGTGTCATCTAGATTCTCAAACTCTTAAAATACATTTTCAAATCTCTAAACTTGTTCTGGGTATCATAAAGGTCCAAATGAAAACTCGGCGGGTGGCAAACAAGAACAGATGTTAAGGCGATGGGGGTAAAGCAGAAATGGGGAAGGAGGGGGAAGGAGAGGGGAAGGTGGCCAACCAAGTGGATCTCATTGACATGTTAACACCTTTCGACCTTAGCAAGGTCAAACGACACCATAGTGCAACAGTGGAGGTAGGGCATCGAAGCTAACTTGGATCGCCGCATTGCGAGGAGGTCAAGCTTGATGGCATCGTTGGGAGATCTTTGGTGTGAAGTAGCAGCATTGGCATTACATCATAGAGGAGGTCACTATTTCTTCATTCCCTCTCGTCGTCTTTTCGTGCGAACACATCGGAGGAGGACAAGAGGATAAGGCAGAGGACGAGATAGGCCTTGGCCAGCGTCACACAAGGGATGGACCGCACTTAGATTTCGTTGTCATTTTACATCTGCGTATTGCTAGGCCAACCAAACGCATGTGTATTAGACCCACCCAATTATATTTGGAATAGGAAAGTACATTTGAGTACTGCAATTAACATATTCGGGCCTTCTTTCAAACACGAATTTTTACAGTATTTCGTAAGAATTAATTTATTTTTTTTGAATATCAGTAAAATTTCTCGGTTAACGAGGCCTCACTTAAAAAAGGACTTAAAAAAGGACAGTTTAAAAAAGGCCTCGGTTAACCCCCCCACCCCCAATTCAACAGTTAGTGCCAGTAGCAGTAGTAGCTCACTTCCTTCTCACGGAGCAATTAGATCACCTGATCGGCTACCCAGTGTCGCCATCAGACCGACGTGGAGACGGCGACCGCGCGGCGCCAGCAACCGTTTCCGGCCGCCCATTTCTTCTCCCCCCACGATCCTGACCGTCCGTCCAATCACGCGGGAGCCCGCGCGCCCCGCCCCAGCCACCCGCTTTTCCCGCGCCGAGAGACAGCGACGCGTCGGCCCCGCCGTATCCGCCGCGCCCGATCCTCCTGTCCCCGAGGTGGGCCCCACCCCCGACGTGTCCAGGGCCTCGTACGGTACGGCCCGGCCCGTGGGCCCACCTCCCCCACGGCGAAGCGGCCGGCGCGGCGGCCCTGTGGCGAGTCGACACGCGGCGGCGAGGCTTCGCCCTCCATGTGGGCAAGTTGGGCCGGCCACTTGCCGGTGGGTGTGGGCCCCTGCGCGTGGCGTGGCACGAACGTGTCACGGTCGGCGCCGGCGCACACGTGGCGGGAGGCTCGGCGCGGGGGGCGGGTATATGGTGTACCCTCGGGGGACGCGCGGTGTGGGGCCCACGTGTCGGCGAGGAGTGGTGGGTGTGGATCGGGTGTGAAGAGTGGAGGGGTACTACCTCAGAAGGGTGGGGGCCACTGTGCAAGTTGGGTGACGAGGGGTCCACCTGACGACGTAGCAAGGACTGCAGGAGGTGGAGGTGGTGGTGATCTTTTTGGTTGCACCGAGCCGAGCGGAGCCGAGCTGAGAGCTGCGATTCTGATCTCAGCTCGGCTCCCCTCTATTTAATGCCACGTGTCGGCTACGGTGATGCGCGGCTCGAACCGTGAGCCCAACTCGGGTGTCCCGCATGGTCGGCTTCGGCTCCTCCTCGCGAGGTGGCGCGCGAGCCGCGCCACGCGTCGTCCTCGAGGCGACACGTGTCGCGCGCCGCGTCCGGGGTGTTTGCCATTCCGACGAAACCCCACGCCCCAAAAGCGAAAGCGAGCCGACCCCGAAAAGGAGGGATTTTTTTTTTCTCTCTCTCTCTCTCTGCGGCGAAGCGCCTCCTCCCTCCTCTCCTCCCATCTCCGCCGCGGAGAGGCGCCGCGAGGCCGCGTGGAGAGGACGGCGCGTCCCCGCAATGGCGGCCACCTAGTCCCACTCCCCCACGGAGGAATCCTCGTAAGTCGCCTCTCTCTCTCTCTCTCTCTCTCTCTCTCGCCGCGGCGGGCGGCAGCAATGGCGGATTACTCGCTCGGTCAGTTCTTGGCTCACGACCGTGGTGCCCCCTGTTTCTTGGTTGGTCCATCTTCAAGCCAGGCGCTTCTTCTTCTTCTTCTTCTCGGATGCGAGAGCTTGCTCTGATTGCTAGCTAGCTGCCCCGGAATGGAGGGCTTCTCGAGGGACTTGCTGTGCAGCATCGGCAGGGGAGGAGACGGGCCCCGCGGCGAGGTGAGGCCGCGCGTGGACATGGAGGCTGAGGAGGTGGAGCTCAATCTCGGGCTGTCGCTGGGCGGCCGGTTCGGGCTCGAGAGGAGAGGGGAGAAGCTCGCCAGGTCGTCGTCGGTCGCGGCCATCTTGGCGGCGCCGACGGAGCCGTCGGCGCCGCCTCCCGCGCTCTTCAGAACGAGCTCGCTGCCGACCGTGGCCGCCGCGGAGGCGGCGAAAAAGCAAGGTCTGGATGAATTGAGCTGTTGCCGCCCGAGCGGCGGCGTGGAGGCGGAGCCCGCGGCGAGGCTGCCGGCGAGCGGGAGCCCGTCATCGGGCTCGTCGGACGGCGAAGGGCGCAGGCTGGAAGGTGCGTCATCGCTTCTTTCCATGGGGGCGTGTGCTATCTATCTATCTTTAGCTTTTATGATTTCATATCGACCGACGTTAATTGCGATTCTTTGGAAATACTATGCTGGTAATTATGCAAATTAGACACGAATTGTTTGGGTAAATGGAATGAGATTTGTACGTCTTTAGATGAAATGCACATTGGGGAATGGGAAATTGCCTTGCCATATGTCATGCACCTGACGTCCTGGTGGTTAATAAAGTTTGGATTAAGATGCGTGTGTGGGCGTCGGTCTTTGGCAAGCTAAGATCTTCCGTCACTGGTGCTTCCTCGTTAACACCGATGACTGTAATTTCGATTTTACAACTTAAATTATCCAACAGTGAAATTCGTCTGTTTTACCCTTCTGAAAAAAAAATTCTTCTGTTTACAACTGTTGCTTCAATTATCTAAAAAAGCTGTTGCTATCAGTACATAGTTTTAGCATCATGCTGCTGGCTTGGTAAGTCAGTCTCAGCATGTCTGTTCTTGTCAAGTAGCCCTTTAAGTCACATGACATGCGCAAAAAGAATCTTAATGGGCATTGGTCTCCCTTGTTCTGTAACTTTCTAATTTCACCTGCAGTAGACTTGCTTCAGTACTCCTTTTATAGGAACGCCTACAATCTTTTAAACACAAAGGGTGAGGGGGAAATTAAGTAAATATGGATAACTGCTAGAAGGGGTAAATTTGTAGTTAACTGAATTCCCAGATCTTATTCAACTAAGCAAACAGATTCAGCAAGCTAGTTTTGTTCCGTGAAGATAATAACCACAGTGCAGTGACTAGTGGCAATACGCAGGGTGCGGTGTTTACAGTGATGAACAAATGAAGATAAGCACTCGAGATTAAGGAAAAATCACTTTTATGTTTCTAGATTAAGGAAGACTAATTATGCTTTGCCTTTGTTCAATTCATAGAGACTCTTCTTCACATGAAAGAAACTATAACACTCAGTCCTCAGCAGTTAGCAGAATTAATTTGAGCCTAGGTAGCATGCATGGTAGAAATTGAAGTCTTTCATACAACTAGGATCTGAAACAGTAATTAGATACAGAGTGGTTAGTGCTTACCAAGTTTCTTCTAATACATATTTTCTCTTATTACTTAATAATCACACTACTTCAACAGCAGAAAGAAAGGTGTCCTATGTTTGGATTCAAGTGTTAATTGGTTGCATAGCATTTTATTTCCAAGGGAGGTGTGAACACCATTTTGTTAACGTCAAGAACATCTTTTTGATAATTTGAAAATTTTGAAAATTGTAGTTAAAGTAAAATATATGAATTTCAACTCTCAAATAGAAACTAGCTTTGTTGGGGAGGCATAATTTTTTTATGGTGAACTAATCACACCTCACTTCTTAGTCGATAATGATTTTGGTCCTTGTAATGCAATCTATATATGTATTCCTCTCATTACTGACAGCAAGCAAAAGCTTTACATACACATAGAGTTACATCTTTGGATGAATGCTGGTACCTTTTGTTAGTGGTAGCCTAACCTAATGCGGTGTTTATTTTGAAGCTTCCAGCAATAATACAAGATGTTCTATTAGCATAGTAGCAACAAAGGACATCAGCAGATTTGTTTGTGTGTTACTCTGAATAACAGGTAGCAAATTCATGGTGGAAATGTACATGGAGCTCGCAAACATTGGCTAATTATGGAGCAAGACAAGTTGGGTTCAGCGATGGTTTATGTTGATTGCATTTGTTTCATTATCTAATATTTAACAGCAATAATAGCAGGTGCAACAGCACAATGTACATATGTAGGTGTTGAATCAAGGTTGATGCTACCTGGGTAGCTAACCAGGCTTTAGACGCCAAGCCTCACAAGCAGCTAATAGCCTGTTAGTTGTCTTGTATTTTCAAATTACCATATAGGTGTGATGATGTAAGAATGGAGCTTTACTCGCACATTGTGCACACTACATTTTAATGCTGCCATATATGACGAGATGAAACAAAAATAACATTAGATATCATTTCTAAAATTTCCAATTCTAGTGTGATTTGGTACTAGAGTTTGCATGTTGCATGCCCTCCCCTTCCAACTTGTCTCTAACTTCTGGTTCTGGCATTGCAGTAGGGCTGTGCACAGTAAATAATCTGAACCTGCCCAGCATGAGCTTCTAGAGGCAGGTGAAATTGGTGAGCTGCAGGATAGGCAACTATCTCCTGCGATCTGGGAGGGTTCAGATATTACTTTATTACTGGCCTGGTTTAAGGGAAAACGTACCTTTTTTTTCCTAAGAAATGTGAATTAGGAAGGATTGGTCGACCATAGTACAGTCCATAGTTCGCATCAATGGATGTAATTTCATTGTTGCGCGAACGATGAAGACCCCTTGACTGTAACAACCTAGTGGACTTGTGCTCAAAACAGACAAGCTTGAAAGATCGGTGGAGATAGCTCCTATCACCGGACAACTGTCAAAAAAAGAGAGTTGGAAGACAGATGGAATGCAGTTATTCATGGAATTGGACCTTACTCTTGCTTATACACCAAGTGAAGTGGTGCTAGGAATGTTTCTAGAATCGTATTAGTAAAGCCTTGTTCTCTGTTATGCTCACATTGCTTTTGAAGTGTTTTGTTCTTCCTGTTCTAACCTATCATTTAGCCATGCATGCCGATATGTTGTTCTGGGCCTATTTCATCATTGATGTTGGACCAATCGGGGTCCGAACTCCGAACGCCAAATAAATTTGATAGGAGGTAGTACATTACGTAGCTACAATATTACATATTTCCAAAAGAAAACAGAACACGCAAAGAGTACGATAAGAATGTTACCGAGCAAATTTAGTTTAACCCATGTCTTTCAGGTAGTTTATCTCATATTCTGAAATTTAGAATATTCTGTTTAATTTAGAATATGGCAGATTCCAGAACAGTTTAACTAACCATATTTTCTCTTCCGTAGTGAATATGACAGACACTTTCATGAGAACAAGTTCACTCCCTGCTGGCATCGAGGATGAATGGAGGAAGCGAAAGGAGGCTCAGAGTCTGAAGCGACTCGAAGTGAAGAGGAAGAGAATTGAGAGGAAGAACTCTCTCACTTCCAACGTTTCCAAAGAGGCTGTTGGGCAGATATTAGAAGAGATGAATGCAGGAGCTGAGAAAGTAGAAAGTTGTGATGATGTTGCTACAGGCAATAAGAAGACAGGAGGAAATGTGAACCATAGCAGTGATAAAAACCGCTGCACTGGACTTCCTCCAGTCCACCGTGCCACGTTTACTCAACAACGTGGCAGTCTGTCCGGAATACCAACAAAGCATATTCCAGCTGTGAAAGGTAAATCACTTACGTTTTGTCGTTTTGCATTATAGATACGTGACTATTTTCTTGTCAATCTAGCTTCAAGCGTAATTGTTTGATATGATATTGCACTATTTTGTAGTTTCATGTTGTGTTCTTTATGCTTGTCACAACCTTTGGACCCAGCCTTTCCATTATGTTCATGTAGATCTCTCATGTCTGAGGGCTTTTAGATGCTCAGTTTATTTATATTGCTCTCGTTTGTGAGTTTCAAGTCAAATGTCTTGAATGTGAAGTGGGCATGGTTGGTGCCAGATACTGTTATGTTGTTAGTCACTGTGCGCAATGTTTTTCCCTATCTGGCAGATCAACTAAAATAAATTATGTTGTAACAAATGAGTAATTAAGGCTGCGTTCGCATCTGCTACAAAGCAGAGATAAAGATAAAGATTATCGTGGCACGCTTTTCAAACTGTTAAACGGTGCGTTTCGTGCAAAAATTTTCTATATGAAAGTTGTTCTAAAATATCATATAAATCTATTTTTCAAGTTTGTAATAACTAAAACTTAATTAATCGCACGTTAATGTCACCTCGTTTTACGTGAAACACTTTATCTTCATCTTTATCTTCATCTTCAGGAGATTCAAACACCACCTTAGTGACCTGGATTGCATGGCCCTGTCTCAGATCAAAGGATGGAAACTACTTCCAGACTTGGAAGTATGGGAAAGGGATCCTCTGATGTGAAGCCAAAGGGATGTGGTCACTGACATGTTGGGCCCACCACCCATGGGCCCACATGTCAGTGACCATGTCAGGGGGAAGTCCACGTCAGATGATCCCTTTCTGAAAGTATGGAGGGTCCACAGAAAACATGTATGACAAGGATTAATAGGTTATGTTCTTAGATGAAAATATCAGCTATTGGTCATCCTTCCTTACTTCCTCCTTGTCTAAAAAAGGGTCTACTTTTGAACTGCATATCAACATCAGATATAGATGGTTAACACGCTAATAGCTGATAGATGGTGTTTATTTGCATCGAGTATACCTTTCATGAGGTTTGCTTATGTTTCTCATTAAGGCCTGTTTGTCTGTCCTTCCAGGATCTGCTGATGCCGAAGAGCACAATGTTCCATCGGCCGCTACTGAGCACCAAAATGGCACAGCCATAGCAACACCGCCATTTTCGGCACTGGCGGTGAGGGCAGTAGCTCTTGCTTCCAGGGGAGAGCAGCTGCATGCTACAGGAAGAGTTGCAGCAAGAGCCAAGAGCATGGGAGATGTGGAGAGGATCATGACGCAGGAGATGCCATGTGTGTGCACCAAGGGGCTCCCCAACGGCAAGAGGGTTGAAGGCTTCCTGTACAAGTACAGGAAGGGCGAGGAAGTGAGGATCGTCTGCGTGTGCCATGGCAGCTTCCTGACCCCTGCTGAGTTTGTGAAGCATGCCGGAGGTGGAGACGTTGCGAACCCGCTTCAGCACATCGTCGTCAATCCAATTCCACCATCCTTATACTGAACCTCTCTGTCTGCTCACTGCTGCTCTTGCAAGTGTTACTATAGCTTCAGCCCTTCACCTTAACTTTAGAATTCAGTTCAGAGTAGAATCTGATTGTGAGACTTGTCTTAATGTTACAAGTGTTTATTATGCTAAGGGGACAGTGGGAGATTTGCTCCTGCTGACATAAAAAGTGGTAACATGGCTCCATTGATCATTGTTAAATAGTACCTGCAGCTTCTTTCGCTCATGCAGGTTGTGACAGAAATTCATCCTTGTGCAAGTTTCTCTGGCAACAAAGATGTCCTAGACTCCTAGTATGTTCAAGCTACTACTTGCAAATTCCCAGCCAGTAGTACGTAATAAACCTCCAGGCAGCAGCATGACCCATGGAGATAGGTTAAAATCTTGATACCGGATAACCACAAAACTAATGAATTTCAGACAGATCTTTAGACATTGAAATTTCAGTATGAATTTTTTTAACTTGATTGAAGAAACGGAAAACCAAATGGTTTGTGTTTTTACCCGATCTGGGATTATTTCCCGAAACCCGGATCAGTTTATGGCTAGTGCAGAGAAATGCTACAAAGTATGATCAATCCAAAGGAGTGCACAGAGCTAGACTAATCTAGAAGAGAGTGCAAGCCATCTGTGGAATTCTCACTTGGCAAACATGGGAACAATGTATATAGGAAATTAACATCAACCAGTTGCTGACTCCAACTATCAATTTCACAATCTGTCCAGGCGACCAACACATTTGAAGATAAAACAGCTGCATAACAGCTTTTCTGGCTGCCTCAAAAACAAGTTAAGCAAGCATCTACCTATAATACAAAAGGCTAATACTAGCTAGCACCTAATTGCAGTGGAGAAACCATAATTTATAAAGCTATTACACCTCAAAAGCTTTCATGGGCAGGCACTTCAAAAGCTTCACCGAAACACTGCATCTAAGCTTTCATGGACAGGCACTTCAAGCTTCACCGAAACATTGCATCTAGCAACCTGTAAGCTTGGCTATCTCCTCGAGCATGTACTTGGCTTCAGCTGCGTGGTCTACCGGAGCTTCACTCCTCACAGTGATCCTCTGCCTCTTCTCATTCATGTACTCATTCTGAGTTACGCTGACGCGGAACAGGTGAGGAACCCAGGTAGCTTCCTTCAGCTTGATAAGGTAACTGTCATCACCCTCCTGAAACAATTGCGACCAACAATCTTAGTCACAGCTTAAATAGAAAGAAGTTGCATGTAGAAAACTAAAGCCTAGAATCTGCACAAAGTTGAACTGAAGCCTAGAATTTGGACAAACTTAAACTACAGCCTGAATTCGCACAAAGTTAAACTAAAGCCTAGAATTTACACAAAGTTGAACTGAAGTTACTGCAGAAATCGGCAAAAGTTACCTCCTTCCTGATCCGATCAAGCTCGTCAGCGCTGCAGCCAACGATCCTCTCTGCCTGGTCATTGAACAGAGAAAGCCAGGCCTCACCAGTAGGGTCAGAGACCTTGATGACCATGATGTACCTGAAAGAACCAGTGTAACATTAGCTTTGGCTTTGTATCATCTCAAATTCAAGCATGCACGGTGTAACTCAGCCCAAAGTTTTACCTCAGTGAACACTCGGCATCATTCTTCTGGCACCCTTCACACCAGTAGCCTGATCCAACTGCCTCAGTCACCTTCTTGTTGCATGTCTTGCAAGCACGGTACCACATGGTCTGGTCAGGCTTGATAAGGCTAATGTAGGCATTCAGACTGAAGAACACAGGCTGCAAAACGTAACAAATAAATATAGGACAATCACAACTAGAAAGTACTAATAAACTTACATTGGAAACAATTCAATTTTGTTTCAAAGATTCCAATATTTTACCTTATCCTGACCCAAGTTGGGGTCGCTTGTGATGTGGGACAGAAAAACTCTATCACTGTACATGGATCTCGCGCCACCAACCCTTGATGCACCCATATCTGAACTAACGGATGCCATTGAAGTACCCTTGCCTTCAGAGTCATACCTGTTTGGCAAAAATGGCGTCAAGGACCAAATAGATTGTACGAAAGGTAATTAAAGAAAGCAGGAGTGTTTGGGACTAGGAAAATACCAAGCTCTAAGCTTTTCTGCCTCAGGCAAGTCAGGATTCACTACAATTGTACTTTTACCCACAGTTGACAGAGACAAACCTGTTTGACATTATAGCAATGCTGTTAGCACACAATTGCCAGTTCAGATCCTACTGATATGCAGGAAGGTTTATTGTGGGATAACACAAACATACCTTGGAAGTCGGATACTTTCAGGCTCTTTATCGCAATGATAGGCGCAGAGTCTACCATGTCCAAGAGCTCCTGACCAGTAGTTGTGGCAAGATCGTTCCAAAGAGATATGGTTACAGTTTTGCTCCTGCCATCAGATTAAAATGTAAGTTATCAGCACATGAAACATAAAGAACATTCACATCATAAAATGGAGACAACAAGCCAACTGATGCTTACGAGTCATCTGCTACAACAATGTCACGCTTTGGAATCGTCTCATTGTCAATCTTTCTCCTAACACTCAGAGTAGGAGAAACACTCTGAACAACCCCGATAACATCTGCAAGAAGAGTAAATCTAGTCAAGAGCACTGCATTCACCAAGTAGGAACAAGAACACCTCACTGAACTTGAAGCACCGTTGCCTTACCTACTAGCTCTCTGCCGCCAATATATGGTCCTAGCTGATCAATCTTGACAAAGTTGTACTGAATCTGTGGGATAAATGTTTCACCCTCAGCTTCCTCAACAACAGCATTCTCATTCAGGGTCATCTCATAGTCATTATGGACAGTCTTGAACTGCTTGTTGGCGACTCTGAGAGAGCCTTTGGAGATGTAGTACACCTTCCCCAGCTCAAACATAGGATAGAACTTCTTGGCAGCCTCGTTGAACATGGTTGCCTGGATCTGGGTACCCTGTACACAGATCCAACAAAAAATTTAACTCACCAATCAACATACAAGAATTCACAATTGCTCATGAACTGCAATTACATCCTACAAAGGATACATTTCACAGAAGGGAGCACTTACATCCTCGTCAGTGAGCTCAACGTTGAAGACGCAGCCTTCTCCACGAGCATTCCTGTACGTCCTCAGGTTGCCCTTGCTGGTGACACGCACCTTGATGACCCAGTTGCCCTGGTACGGGTTCAGGGCGATCAAAGGATGAACTCTTCTCGTCATGGCCAAGCGCGCCGCAGGAGCAGCACTGCAAACAGGAAGGCATCAAGAATTGACAGGTCAGTCTCGCCAAAAATTCTGCATCAGAAACAACTGAACAAGAGAGTGGGATCTCGCAAGAATCGCTTACTTGCCGCGCTGCTCGTTCACGATCTGGGATGCGGACTTCACCTCCTGCTTGGGCTTCAGCACAACAGGAGGAAGTGGCGGCACGTTCGTGGGCTTGGAGAGAACCGCAGATGATTCCTCCTTGGGATTCAAGAGAATCGCCGGTTTCTCCTCTTGCTTTTCGGCCTCGCACTTGATCTCGGAATCCAGCGCCTTGGACACGACCTCGAGCTTCGTGATAATCAAGGCCCTGTGATGCATTAACAGAACACAGATTCAGATTAAGAAGACAAAAAAAAGCGCGTGTGATCTGCATAATTAGACGGATGAAGCGCTCGGATCTGTACTTTTCCATCTGTTGGGGGATGGTGTTGCAGGTGTAGTCGAGGACGCGGATGAGGCCGAGATTCTGGATGTTGCCGGAGCGCACCTCCGGCGCGAACTGGGTGGGGAGCATCGTCTTTATCTTGGCCTTGCCATCGCTCGCCGTGAAACTGCAACGCAACAAGAGATCGTGAGGAACTCGTCGCTGAAGAACAAGAACCAGATCTGGCTAGCTCCGTGGCACAGAATCGCAAGAACACTCGAGGAATCGCACAAGAACACTCACGTGAAGCGGGAGCCGATGGGCTTGAGGTCGACAACCTGGAGGACGATCTCCGGCACCGGCACGCCGGTGGCCGCGTCCGGCGACGCGTTCTCCAGGATGAACGCCACCGCGCCCGGCGTCACTGACGGTGCCGCGTCAGAATCCATGCCCTCCTCCTCTCCTCTCCTACACGAACCCGAGTCGAGTCGAAGGCTTCACGCGGGAAGATTCAGCTGCGGCGGCGGCGGCGGCGGCGAGGGGGAAATGGTTTGGAGTTGAGGGGAGTGCAGTGGGAGAGGATTGGATCCGCGCGCCTTTATAACGCCGTGGTTTCGCGCGGCGAGCGCGCGGGCGGGCGGGAAGGGGAGGAGATGGCGTTTCGGTGGGATTTTTGCCGCGGGTTTGGTTTATTTGGCTCCGTTTTTGAGCTGTGGCGGGAG